>PVHY01004586.1:0-92486 GCA_004024945.1 Uropsilus gracilis
AAAAAAAAAGACTAAGAAAGTCAAAATAAGCTTAACAACAGAACTAGGCCAAGGAGTTAGGGAGGGGGAGGAGAAGGGAGAAGTCAGGGAAGGGGAGAGCACAAGGAGATCAAGACGAAGGTTTATGTGTGATATGGTGGAGGGAGAACCCTGGGGAATGCAATGATGTAATATATATCCATATGTAAACAACAAAATGACTAAAAAAAAGAAAAGAAATGAAAAAGCACTGTTTTGGACATAACTAAGACAGACCTACGAAACCGCTCTGGGCAGAAACCTGGGTGGAACTTAGAAGGAGGGGGAACGTTGATCCAAGAGGAAGGATGACCTCGGTAGACATCCTCACCGGGGCGGACAGTGACCTGGCAACAACGCGCCAGCGCGGGGCGGAGGCCGCAGCGGAAGGCGGTGCTCTAGCGGAGATGGGCGGGGCGTCCGGCGGAAGTCGGCTTCGGCCTCTGCGGGCTGGGAAAGATGGTCCCTGTAGTGTGGCGGTGGCTGTGCCTCGGAATGTGCAGCCTTCTCCCGGGGCAGGCGGAGGCCCCTAGTCCCGTGGAGCCGCCGGCGCCGAGTCGGCCGTACGCGGTGCTGCGTGGGCAGAACCTGGGTGAGCGACTGTGGGCGGACGGGCGGCGGGGTCGGGCCTGGGCGGCCCCCGCTGGCGGTAGCTGGTCCGCTCCAGGTAGCTAGCGGGGGACGTGTGAGGAGGGAGAGTGCAGGGTTTACCCTTTCTCAGAGGTTGTGGGCAGAACTGAGCCCTGGGTCTAGTACATAGTAGGTTAACGATATGTGCTAGTTGCATAGAGGATCTGTTGTTTGGGAGACCTGGGTTTTTGTCTGGGTCCTTCTTCCCCGTGGCCCTATTGGGGGCGGGGCACAAGGTGCATGGTATATACACCACCCCCTCTCCTAATGGTCGAAACGGTCATTAACGTTTGGTGAGCGTTTTCTGTATACTATGTTTTCTTTGAGCTTCGTAATAACTTATTGACAAAGATGATTTTCACACTTATTTTACAGATTAAAAAATTAAAAACCCAGAAAGGAAGTTTATTTGCCCAAGATTACACAGCTAGGAGATGGTGGAAGTTAGCACTAGAACTTAAGCTGTGTGGAGCTTGAGGAAATCCTTTCAACACACACAGGCATAAATGTGTACATACATAAAGCCGGGAGTACATGGTTTTGAATAGCGCTGGGTGCCTAAAAAATAGGCTAGCTTCATATGAACTCTGCCTCCTGTATCTCTATTGCATCAGTACTTCTGTATATCTCCAAAGTTGCCACGTAGTATTGATTCTGCATTATTTTGGACTCTACATGAGCCAATCATGTATTGACCTCATATTATGTACTTAGCACTCTGCTAAGTGGTTTCCAGATATTTTCCTGCTTAATTCTTTAGAACAAGGTTTCTCAACCCTGAGAATTAGAGACATGTTGGATCAGTTAATTCTTTATTGAGATAGGGAAGGGGAGACAGTAACCTGAGCACTCAGAAGCATGCCCAGCCTTTACCCATTTGATGCCAGTAGCACACCCCACTTCCAGTTCAGATCATCAAAATATCTCCAGACATTGGCAAGTGTTCACTGGAGACAGAGTCCCCTGGTTGAGAACCAGTTCTGTAGAAGCAAGCTCTTCCAACCATTGTCTACAGACCAGTGTGGTTTTGCAAACTCTTGTCTACAAAGATACCACTACCTTGAGAGAGGGCATGTAATAATGTTTGATAATGTTGGGACATCCAAGCAAGTAGATACCAGTTCTAGGTGATCCTGAACTGGAATCATGTGGGTGCGTAGTAGGGCTTTGTAGTGCTTGGGGGCAGACTAAAGGTTATCAGAATTAGCCTTTTACCTCAGATTATTTGAGAAACACTGCCCAGGACAATCCAGTGCAGTGGATTTTTTTAAATTTTCATTTTTAGGGTAGAGGAAATAGATACAAGGTACTAAGTAACTTATGTAAAGCCATGTAGCCTCTGAATGTAGATGGGAACCCAGCTAGTCCGATCCCAAATGCTGAATTCTTGACCACTGTGCTGTGCTGCCTATCTTTGTCATAATAACTGTCATTTACTTGTATGTCCAGCGCTGTGTTGAGCCCTTTCCACATGTTACCATATTTCAGGCTCAAGAAACCCTTGCGAAGCCAGGCATGGTGGCTCGTGCCTGTAAGCTTCACCCTATGAAGTGGCTGGGGCTAGGTATTGCGGTTCAAGTCCCACCTGGGGCAACACAGTGAGACCTAGTCCCAAAAAATAGCTGGGTGAGGTGGCGCACGCCTATAATCCCAGCTACCTGGGAAGCTGAGGCTGGGGATTGCTTGAGTCCATGGTACACCGGGCAACATGAGCCTGCGGTTCCATGGAAAAAAATAGCAAGACCCAGTCTCAAAAAAAAAAAAAAAAAAGGAACCCTTGTGAAATGGATTTCATTGGCCCCATTTTTCACATATGTTCATCATCAGGAACAACCAATGTAGTCTTAAGGTTCTGCCTACCACTCAGGCTGCTCACACTATATGCAAAATTATTAATACCACACCACATGCAAAATGTGAGAGAGATAAAAGGGTAGGGGTTGGAGACTGTATACCTATCCAAATGAATATTGGTACTTAGTAGCTCATGGCTTTTCAGTCTTTAGTTGTTGTTTTTTGTTTTTTTTTTGTTTGTTTGTTTTTTAAGATTTCCATTCCTAATTCTAGGCCCCTCCAGTCCTGCTTTGAGCTTTTGTTTTTAGACTCTTCCAAAATAAAAAATTATCTAAATGCGCTAAATGCAGTCTGCGGTCAGAACCCTGGAAACTTACAGAATTAGCTGTTTAACTGACAAGGATTATTTTGAGATGACATTTATCTTGTGTTGGTTGATTCTGTGTAACAGGGACCTTTAAATATAGTTCCAACCTTTTGGAGTTGGGACATATTGTCTTAGTCACCTTCTTCATCCTTCCATTACCAAAAAGAGATATTTTTATATGGTCAATTTTTAAATAACTGGGTTACATGAAGGGGGAGGGGACCCAGTTTTCATGAAAGTTTCTAAAGACATAGTTGGGCTCCCTGCTTCAGTCTTGTCCCCCTGTCACCAGATGGTTTGCCACACAGCAGTTAGAGGGATCGTTTCCCAACTAACTCAGGTCACTGCCTACAGCCCTCTTTAAATATAAAATCTGTTTCCTTTACTGTCTTCAAGGTCCTGTATGAAGTGGCTCTAGTTTCCTGTCTTCACTTTCTACCTTCTTTCACTTTCTCCATTTCTGCTTCACTCACCTCGATCCTGTTCTTTTGACTTCTGGATTTCTGGAGCCAGGCCGTTGTAGGGCCTAGGGTGCTCTCACATACCTTTCCTGAAGGTCTCAGCTTTACTGTAATGTCCTCAAAATGCTTCCTCAACTACCCTGCTCACTGTTGCCTTGCTTCTCTAGAGTGTGAAATACTGTTTGTCCAAACCTGGCATGGTGCCTTGGGACTGGGTGGCATTTGGGAATCACTGTCATTGGATGACTTCAAGACCATGGAACTGTCATGAAGAGGTTACCTATTTTCCTTTTGCAGTGTTGATGGGAACCATCTTCAGCATCCTGTTGGTAACTGTGATCCTCATGGCATTTTGTGTCTACAAGCCCATTCGGCGTCGGTGACAACTGAGCATGCAAGTTCTTCCACAAGTATTTGGGAACCGATTAAATTGTGTTACATGTAGGTTGGTGGAGAAGTTGGAATCAGAACTCTCCTGCTTGGAAATGACCTTTGGTCTGGATAGTTAGCAAATGCTAAATGATTTAGACAGGACATCCGGCAATTACCTTTTCGTAACACTGTAATGCAAGTCATCAGCCCCTGAGTCTGCTTCTCAGTGTTTCTTTATGTGACTTATCAAAAGTAAGATCTGAAGCTTCAAGTTTCAGTGTAAAGATGGAGTGCTCACGAGAAAGAAACACAGTGACTGTGTGTATGATGCAACAGGCTATGCTGGAAAGACCTAATCATTAATGTTTGAAAATATTAATAAGGCTTAACATGTAGACATTCCCTGCTTAGGAGCCATTTGGTCACAGTGGGTTAAAACTCATGGTGTTTTTAATTAGAGTTGTCTAGAACATGCTAGTCGTTAGCTGGGCATGGTGGCTCGTGCCTGCAAGCTTCAGCCTATGAAGCAGCTGGGGCTAGGGATTGTGGTTCAAGTCCCACCTGGGGCACGTAGTGAGACCTAGTTCCAAAAAAATACAGCTAGGCGTGGTGGCGTGTGCCTATACTCCCAGCTGCCTGGGAAGCTAAGGCTGGGGATTGCTTGAGTCTGTGGTACCCTGGGCAACGTGAGCCTGCGGTTCCATGGGCAGAAATAGCGAGACCTAGTCTAAAAAAAAAAAAAAAAAAAAAAAAAAAAAAAACATGATAGTCATTAAGCAGTGTCAGCTGTGGGACTCTTAGGCCATCACATTCATGCCGTGTGGCACTCTGCACCCATTAAAGCTGGGGTCATGTCATTACGCACACCCTCGGGCTGGAAAGCCCTGGCCCATCTAATGAATTCCATTTTGCCCAGAGACATTGCTCTCACTTTTTATGCTCAAGTCTTTCCAGCCCCTGGCCCGACATTTATGGCAGCTTTTCAGACTTGGAATCTCAGAGACTCTGAAGGAGTTTCAGCTCTGTTCAGCCCTGGGCAGGATGGGGCGAGGGTTCAGGGAACCAAAGTGCATGCTCTTTGTGCCCTGCTGTGCAGTGTGTGTTTACATACATTTAATTATGTTTAATTTCAGCTTTGAAAATGCTGCTGTTACTTTGCACTGTTGTTGAACTGGATTTTTCCTGAAATGATACTTTCATACTTAAAAAGTGGTTATCAGTGTTTTATTTTTATGGTGCTGGGTTTAATTTTATTATTAAATTGAAAAGCTTAACTTGGGTTCCATTCAAGCACAGCACTGATTTTTTTTTCTTCAACCTGCCCTTAATGTGAAATAATAGGGATAATGTAACTGTTTGAATTCAGAATTTTGTTTGTAACCCTAACATTGAGCCATTAAAGTGTTCATTGCTCTGTGCTTTTAAGCGGATTGTCAATTAAAATCCTATATGCTATTGTACTCCTAGTAATTGTTTTCAGAGTGTTTATAGAGCACGTGTATTTGAGTATAATTTAATCTCTCAGGAAAGCCCTATGAAGTGGAATTTTAAATTTATACGTGAAATATCACTTTGCCCCAAGACAGGGTTCAGGAAACTGGGCCATAACATACCTATCAGGCTCGACCAGCGGTCAGAAAACAGGGATTCTTGTCCCAGCTCTAGTCATAAGGGGTAAACTTCTTCAGAGCATTTTTCTCATTTATACATGATATACACTCTTTCTGAATGACATGAAAAATAATAAAGGTGGAGCCACAGCTGGTTTACCCATCAAAACCTGTATGTAGAACCTGTTGTTACTGACAGGAGGGAAGAGTGGGGACTGAGACTGACAGAAAGCCCCAGAAGTGCACATCCTTGCTTTATCTGGAATGCCATGTTTTGATAATGATGCCTAAAATGTGTTGACATTTTGGGGACTTGGAAACACTAAAAACCTGCCAGGCCCTTGTCCTCTGCCACTCAGTAAGCAGCAACCAGAAAGGAATTTGCGCCTTCTTCTTGAAACAGCCTTGTAGCAGCTGCTCCACTTGAGACCTGGCGACATCTTCATCCCAGTGTCACCATGTTTTTATGTGAGATTTCAAGCTGAAGTAGGACAAGGAATAATCTTGGTAGACAGATTACCAAGATACGATGAAAGATGAAAGTGTAACGGGGGTGGGAGAAAAATTATACTGAAAACTTTGAAGTGCCAAAGACTGGCTAGCTAACATGTGCAGGTAGAATTCTTGTCCCGACCCATCTTTGGGAGCAGGGGAAGGCAGGAGCCAAACCCAAGACCTTATAAACAGAACTGAATACCTGTCATGTACCCCAGTGAAGAAAATTCATACAAGTTGTTTTAGCAAAGCTAATCTTAACTTTCATTAAAAATGAGATTTAGAAAAAAAAAAAAGGTGAAATTAAATGAAATGATTTAAATGTGACTGGAGATTTAGGAATTTGGGACTCATGATACTTTCTCAGCTGACCCTCAGTTTGAAGTCCATATATATGCTAGGCATGTCTAGCTTTGGTGGTTCCCATCACTTGCTGCCTTTCGGCTCTTTGAAGTGAACCAAACTTTGCTATAATTACTTCTTAACCAGTGTCTTGTAGAGTCTAACTTGCAGAAATTGCTCGATTAAAGTCTGCTGCTGGCTGGGCATGGTGGTGCATGCCTGTAAGCTGCAGCCTAGGAAGCCGCGACCGCAGCCAGGGGCGTGTAGCGAGACCTAGTTCCAAAAAAATAGCTGGGCGTGGTGGCAAGCACCTGTAATCCCAGCTACCTGGGAAATTGAGGCTGGGGATTGCTTGAGTCTGTGGTACCCCAGGCAATGTGAGCTTGCGGTTCCATGGGCAAAAATAGCGAGACCCAGAGACCTAGTCTAAGAAATGATTCACTTTTTAATAAGTGTTGCAGTTCTTAACAGGGGCTCCACCAGCGCTGGATATAGCTACTGCACCAGGTCAGAACAGCTCCTACTAGAACTCAAACATTGTTTCTAAAGGTCACAGCCTTTCTTGATTTACTGCCAACCTATTTAGGTGTAGGACAAATTCAAATCCCCCAGTGATCGCTTCCAAAGAGCAAACTTCTCAGAACAGCCTCACAAAGTATTTGGCTTCAAAGAACACACTAACTCAGAGATTTGATGGCTTGCCTTCCCTTCTTCCCCAAGAGCCACCTCAAGGAGGAGGACTACAGAGGCAGGTCAGGGCAGTCAGGCACTGGCTGGCTTTACCTTCTCCTTGAAACAGTGGCATGGAGTGTTGGCCTGCACACCTCTGGCAGAAAGCTTGTCACAGACCACAGCTGACTGTGAGGGCAGTCTAAAATGCCAGTATATATACACACCAGGATGGGTGGCATTTTCCTCAGTGACTGGGAAAACAATGTGGAAAGAAAAGGACTCCAAGACTGTCTGGCGTATTGTAGGAGCACCCTCTAAGGAAGCAGTCTTTATTTGCATTTTAAGAGAGTGAACACAAATACAAGAACTGCTGCAACAGGTTGACACAACACTCAGTCCCTCTCTTAACTGACTCCCCAGGGAGAAAGTCAAAGACACCAGAAGCAGAACAATGGAATGCAAACAAATTACATATATGATTCACCTTAGTGGGTAAACAATACGGTCTGACTGCAGTCACTCTCAAGAAGTGTCTTCCTCCAGGTCAACACTAAGTCACCAAAGGACCTAGCCCTGTATTTGAAACAAACGTGATGCTGCACATACTGGCCTCATGTGGAGGACAAATTCTCTGGTTAGGCCATGGCAAAAAAGGCAGATGGTTCTATGGAATCAAAAGTGATAGGAACATTTTACTGGCAACACTAACTGTATGATACAGACATTAACTGGAACAGTTTTCGTTTCTCTTCCCATCCCCAATGAAGCCCAACAGATAGGAAACAGACGCAGAACAGAGGAGGATATTGTTTACCAGGTTATTTCAGTGCAGCCTGTGGGAATGAATGCACGGGCTGGAGTGAGGGTGCCCTCGGCTGAATTCCCCCAGGCTCTGTATGTTGTGCCATGGTTATTTACAGAAGGGTTAGACAAAATAGTTAACTACTAAAGGTATCCAAAAAAGGCCTGAGAAAATCTGGTTAAAATGTATAACCTTGTATTGCTACTGATGGGAGTAATTGTTTTTACATCTTTTAAAAATAATAAAAAGATTCTGTTAAAAAATATATTTATCCAGAAAGATGTTGATTTGAACTTTAAAAAGCAATGTGAAATCATTTTCCCTTTTAAATACAGAGCCATTAGTTCCCCTTGTTGCTTCCTTCCTAAGTTCATGTCTTTCCCTTCCTGGCAAGTGAGCCTAGGGCATGGAGTAGGCACTTCCAAGGCCTCTACATGGAAATCCTTCACCAGAGAAGGCGTGGAGCACACCCTTAGTTTGTTTCTGTGCTGTCCTGATACTCTGGCCAGCCTGCCTACTTGAAGAACAGCCTTGGGTTCTCCTAGCCACTCCTTCAGGGCTGGAATTAGCTGCCTTGGATATAACCTGGAGGGGCCTGTTCTCAGAGGAACTGCCTTTACAAATTCAAATCAGATCCCTCAATAACTGGAGTAAGGTGGTTTGAAACTATTAGTAATTTTTAAGGCTAAGGCAACAACTGTGATCATCGGTATATCTTAGTTTGACGTAAATAGTTAACCCTAATCTATATTAGATCCTGTACATATCTCCTCTTTAAGCAGTTAAGAAACATAGTTTCTTAACATAGTTTTAGCTGGGGGATGGAAGGAATGGAATAAGGTGGAAATAGATGAGGAATAGTGACAGTGTTTTAGAAATGCTGTATAAAGGTAAAAATAAAAGAGATCGGCACAGATTATCCATTTCTTTGGTGAACTATAAAGAAGTGTCTCATAAATTCTCATAAATCACACTCTATAAAGGCTGCTGCTCTCATATATAAAAGCACCCTGACTCTGCAATAACTTGTTTTGTTATCACTCCTTGATAAAAAGTAATCTACAAACCTGCGGGAATTGGTGTTTTTTGTTTTGTTTTGTTTTTGTCTAAGCTGGTAGTAAAAATGTAACCTGCAAGCCAATACAGCTAATGGAAAGTGACAATGCTCTCCTCCCCTTAACTTGGAGATGGAACCTGCCAGTGCCCAGCCCCTTCACCAGGGAGCAGCATGGTTGGGCCTGGGAGTCCCTGGTCCTGCACCTCTGAAGGTACAGCTGCATCTGCTGCAGACATGCGAGGTGGACCTGTGCCGTGGCCTCGCGTGCAGCCCAGAGCCTCTGCTTGTGCTGCCTGTGGATGCAAAGGTTTATTTCTCAGTGAGAGAGAGCTGTAAGACTTGTTGGAGCTCTGCCTCCTCCTCCCTAAGCCTGAGCTCCTGCTCCTCCAGCTCTTTGGCAGAGAGCTCCATAGCCAGCTGCAAGTCGCTGTCAAAACGGCTTGTCTCGCTTGAGACATCTGGGCACAGGCTTTCCGGGTTGCAAAGGAGGCTCTCCTGGATGGCCCTAGGTTGAAAAGAGGGGAGAATAAAACAGTACCCATCATTTTCAGCATGGTGGCAGAGTAACTGTTTCTTAACTGCTTCCCCAGTGTAAGCTGTGCTGGGCACTTTCTATATACTGTACCTACATCAGGTCATGCAATCCCAGTCTCTCTGGGAACATGGGCTGGAGAAACCTGCGACTCAGAAAGGTTAAGAAACTACCCTGGATCACCCAGTTACTAAGCACTAGGGCTATCAACCTAGTCCATGAATGTTTACGGTATAGGCAAATGCTTTATAAAACCAATTTTTCTAATTTCCCCCTTAAAAAAATAATTTCTGTAGCTCTTCCCTTAAGTGCCATTATCTTTAAAATGACATAACCCTACAGCTGAAGACAGCTGCATTCCTTGTAGAAGACTAGACTGAAAAGGAAAACACTCAGTTCTTCACGACCAATGAAACTGCTTATGAACTAGTCATCAACTCTATCTCCTGTCCCTGGAAACTCAGCCTCCAAGGGTTGAGGGATATCTTAATAACTGCTGCAAGAAGAGCAGGAGGATGCAACACCTCATGCCTCGCCTGCTAGGTAAATGTCTGTGTAAAGCTCAGTGTAATTAGAGTCACATGAGTCACCTCTCATATTGGTCGTCATAGACATGTGTCTGGCTGATCCCTTCATTTGAAGCTGGTCCTGAGAGTTCCTAGGAGAAACAAACATGATAGATGTAACTATGTCTTAGAAGAAACAGTTGTCATACTGAAAAGCAAATAAAAGCAGCAAGGACACAATTGAAAATATATGCCCATTATTATTAACAGTAATGTGTGAACAACTGATAGGAAGCTGGGTTACCTCAAAAATGACACCTAAGTGTCAGGTAGTATATGGTACACTACTGTGATTAACAATCACAAACTCTATTTAATACAAAATCAATCTATTTAAACAGCTACCTTGGATAAAGTTTACAAGAACAAAGGAGGTAATTCTCTTAGAGCAAGATTAGGGTACATAATTCCATATTTGTCATCTTGGACTCTGGCAACTCCCCTTTGCAAAATATATGGCCCAACAAGGTTTAAGCAGATGTTGGAGCAAAATATAAACTCACTGTCATGGGAAGGAAGCAAACTGAACTGACAAGTGATGCCTAGGAGCTAGCGGGCTCCTGGAGGTCTCCCAAAGAGACTAGGTTATGTTCTGAGGCCTAGCCCTTAGCCCAGGACTTCAAAAAATTGAACAGTTCTTATATGGGTTGTGGCAGAGTGCTCACATTACCCAAGCTTGAGACTTATGAACAAAACCAAAATACCAGAAACCTGAGCCTGGGAAGGTATGTGGGTATTGTTCTCAAACTTAGCAGCCCCATGAGGGCTGGGGCTAGAGCTGCTTCACCACAAACAAGGGCAGCGGAGTTAGAAGAGACTACACCACAGTAGAGCTGGGAGTCACAGGAGTTGATGTTGGAGAAGCAGGCCTTCAACGCTGAACTGTCCAAGTGGGGCCTGCCTGGAGGGAGAACCACATAAAACAAAAGGCAACTCTTCTAAGGTGCATCTTGTCCTATCCTTAGCTCTGCTTTTAGGGACAGACTCCAAGATTTGGGAGTCTTACAACAGTGCACTTAGAATAAGACATTGGATTAAAAAAATTATTTTTTTAACAAAAAATCAGCTACCATTTCATCAAATACTTACTGATCTTTCTTGGGGAAAAAGTTAGGATTAAAACCCACAAACCTTACACAGATAATTTTCCAGGAAATACATGGTGGGTGTAAACTAGCATGTTTTCTCAGTTTTAGTACAAAAAACAATCCAACACACTCCAAAAAATACATTAGTTACATGAGTGAACATGATAGTGGAACTGAACCGCCTCAGCAGCAGGAGCAGTGGCAGTCACCCTGCTACTCTACCACAAGCCAGCCCTGGCTGTGGCTCCTTGGAGCCCAGCAACTACAACATCAGGTGTGAGCTATGAGCAGATTGGTGCTCAATAGTTCCAATCAGCCACAGGACTGAAAAATGGTCCCATCAGACTTGTAGATGGTGCACCTTGAAAGAGCACATAAGTCAGGGTCTGACGGACCTGAAGAGGAAGGTGTTCCAGTCCCTAGGAAAGAAGCCGCTGTTCCTGGCCTCCAAAAAAGGAACAGCAGCTCACTTCAAAAGAAGAAAAGAAGCAACTAGCAGCTATCTCCAAAGGAAGTGAAGCCCAAGATCTCTGTCAGAGACTGAGCTTTTGGTCTTGTCTCTGTCATTGCCTGAGAGGAGCACCAAAAGATCTGGTGTCTCCAATAGCTGTTTGTTAGTACAGTCCAACGACTCACAGAGAGCTGTTAACACCTGGTGTCTCTGACACCACCTCTGGATGACACCACTACTGGTCAGTGCTGTCCAGCACTCCGAGTGACCAGATGGTCACAGTGGTGACCATCGCTACAGGCCACTTTTCTGGTGACTGGCACTCTGCTTGTCTAGTAGACACTATCTGGGTAAGACAAGTCGGCCCCTTGTGGCTCCAGTAAGCTGTTTCCCCTGATTGTAAAATAAACCCTACTGTTGTTGTTCCTGGAACCCGAGGTCTCTTGCATTTGTGCACACAGGTGAGAACCCACAGAAGCCACCTGTTCTATCAAGTACTGTCCTTTGATTAGCTTTCAAACCTAAGAAAGGAAAAGTCTGCTGGCAGTCATCCTGTGACTGAAGCCTACTGAGCTTTCATATATGCTCTCATACAATAAGCTTTTTATGAAAGACCCGGCACATAAAATAATGTCTAAATACTACAAATATGCCAAATGTGTTGTTTATAGTGAGTTTCCTCAGTTTAGCTAAAACCCTCCCACGCCTTGTCATTTATTTCTGAAATATGCACCTGGCTTCTGCTGGATTCCAGTAAGCTCTGCTGGATGGCAAACTGCATGATTTCATAATCCTCATCTTGCAGGTGCACATTCCGGCCATTGTCTTGAACATGGTAAGACTCCGGAATTTCAAACACAGATTGACTGACCTCAAAGTTTGTATCCTGGATAGCTGAAAGGCAACATGACAGTCCAGTGTCTAAGTTAGTAAGGAAATTTCAACTTTTTATAATTTTTTTTAATTAAAAAATTCATGAAAATGATTAAGGCCGGGCATGATGGTGTGTGACTGTAAACGGCAGCCTAGGAAGCCGCAGCAGGGACCGGGGATTGCGGTTCGAGTCCCACTTGGGACAATGGAGCGGGACCTAGTCCAAAAAAATAGGTGAGTGTGGTGGCGTGTGCCTGTAATCCCAGCTACCTGGGAGGCTGGGGCTGGGGACTGCTTGAGTCTGTGGTACCCCAGGCAATGTGAGCCTGCGGTTCCACGGGCAAAAATAGTGAGACCTAGTCTCAAAGAAAAAAAAAAAAGAAAAGAAAACGATTAAAGTAAAGATTTGGTACTATGTGATTTTTGAGGATTGATCTTGATAGAAAAAAGTACCAGAATACTGCTTTTTGTTGTTTTTAGTAGTAAAGTTAATATACAAAAACAATACAGAAGACTAAGATGAGAAGTGCAGCTCTTTCCTTATACAATCCCTTTTTCTTATTTCCAAATTCCAAAGGTAACCAGTGTTTACTTGGTGTCCATTGAGGAATGTGATATGAACACATGAGTGTGTGTGTACACACAGTATTATCAATGTCTTTTTATTTTTTCCTTTTTAATTATGAAATATAGTACACATATAAAGAGTAATAAGAAATCTGTAAACCTTAAAATGTCAATAATAAAGTAAATGCCAAATATCCTTCAGTTAACCTAAGATACAGAATACTACTTTACCACAATAAATAAAAACTTGATAAATTTGATTATGTTTCTATATACTAGCAACAAGTAACTGGAAACAGAATTGAGAAACTAAATTCTTATATAAGTGGATAGGGATGCATTTATAATTGCATCCAAAATATGAACTGGATTTATGGCAAAGGAGCCTGAGGAAATATGGGGGCGAGAGGGAAATATTCTATTCCTTCATTGTAGTGTTGGTTACGTGTTATACATTTGTCATTAAACTGTCACACTAAAAATTGGAGCATTTTATTGTAACATACATTACACTTCAATAAAGTTTCTTTTTTAAAAGTGACACTATCTTTTTAATACAGTGAGGTCATACGCATTCTACAAGGTCTTTCTTCACTTAATTGAAACTAAATCTAACATCTTCAACTCAGAGCTCTATTTTCCAGTGATATTCCTAGGATAAACTAAGTATAATAAAATGACTGAATGTATTCAAGTTTTTAAGAAATGCAAAATCCAACTTTGTTTTTTTACCTGAGTCAGCCTGGGTCCCTTCCATATTCACAGTTTCTTCAGCAGTGCTACAGCCATTAACATTTCCAAATGTAATCCGTGCATTTAAGACATGAAACAAGGGAATCTCTAACAAAACAAAACAAAAGTTTTTATAAGTGAATTTTACTGAGGATAATAGCAATAATGACAGGCATCATGTATTGAGAGCTTACTATGCTAATGCTTTTTATCAGATTTCATTTAATCCTCAAGAACTCTTTCCAAGATACAAATACAAATGGCCAACTGAGATTCAGCGGTTAAGCCACGGTTCCCAGATCACAGTTAAGTGATCAAGCTGGATTTTAGTGTCGTGAATATACAACTACCAAAACTTTAACTACTCACATAATAGGCCTCACATGTAGTATTATATATACTAGTGCAGACCTTAAAACATATTTATGTGAGAAAGAACTGGGTGTCAAAGGATCTTAGTCTTCTCTCAAAAACTATCTACTTTGAGGTTTCAATTAGGTAATGTTTGACATTAAAGCAATGAACGTGTCACATTTTTATTTCTGTTTATATCTAGTAGCGTCGTAGGTAAATAGAACTGCTGGGTGGGGAATCTTCTAATTTTGATATGCAAGACAGCAAAGAATCATGACATTTCTTGAAACCCAATTAAAGAAAACTTTGACTTTTTCTGGTTATTTCTACTATGTGCTAATTTGTCAAGAATGCACCAATTTTCTGAAGCACAAACACCAAAAACAAACAGCAAAACCTGGGCAGCACCTCCAAGTGCCCCTATGCTGTTACAGTACCTATTTTGACAGGAAATCCAGGTGGGAATTCCAGTTTGATAAAATCTCTCAATCTTGCAAAATGAGCACTAGTTGGGGCCATTAGGTCAATGATGGGGATGACCTGCTCCACGAGAGAGAGGGGGAACTCTTCACACATCCACAGTGTTGCTTTAAACCTGCAGAAGTCAACCGAGAAGAGGCTGAGGGCAATCTCCACCAGAATGGGAAAGCAGAATGGGAAAGACAAAAGAGTATGACTGGACAAGGCAACATAAAACAGCACAACTTATGAAACAATATAAGGATCTATAAGTTAAAAGGGGCCCACTTGAAACTCTTACTTTTGTGTTCTAATCGTCAGCTCTTTTGGCCTTCCGATGTCCCTGTCTTTCAGATCAAACTCTTCATTAAAGTACTCATCAGGAGTGATGGCCGTGGGGTTGTTTGCGGTGGCACATTCTGTGGTGAGGTCCTGCTGAGCCAGAACTCAGGGGAGTCAGAAATGCCAAACGCTGCTCACAAGTGGATGCCTACGGCACTCAGCCTCTGGGGTGCACATGTTAACCAGCTAGAGCAGGAAGTACTAGTCATTCACTTTTTTTTTGAATTAAGTTTCTGCACAGAACAAGAAAATCTACAAGGTGTTAGCCTAACCATGTGACAAATCTTATGGGCTTCTTTACTTCAAAATATTTCTTCATTGTCCTTTACATTTTTATCTCCTGACTACAGAAGAGGAAAAGATGGACAAAGTGCTTTAGATCTGGAAGACATGGAGTTTAAACCCAGCTCTATCATTAGAGCTTGGAGCACTAGAAAGATAATTTCATTTTTTCTGACTCACAGTCAGAAATGCATTGACAATGCATGGTGTGTACGGTTACCAGCTTCATCTGGTTACAATGAGAATCAGGTAAGAAGATGTTGAAGGCACTCTGTAAAATACAGTTCTGGATTCTTTTTAGGTTCTATCTTTAAAAAGAGGTCCTAGTTTATAATGGGTCCTAGAGAAAACACCAGCTTCCATAATCACTACCACTTCTCTGAAATCTTTATTTTTTTGAAAGAGTCACTCACCTAACTCTCTATCAAGAGGTGTCTCCAAGTCCACCATGAAAATAACTCCAGTATTTTCAAATGTAGTGCTGCCTGCTCAAGACACCTAGCATAGAAAAGTCATCTGCTTTCTTTAGACAAAAGTACATTTCTTCAACTTACCCCTTGAGCACCAAACTGGTGTTCCACAGTTCCCAGCAAAGATTCCAGTGGGTTCCTGTCCGCTACAGAGGGGAGAAAAGTTTAAAGTCTTATATGATACATAACTTGTAACTATACAAAAATATTCTCATTCTGTTTTAAAGTCTCTGATCCAAGCTACCTGCACTGATGGACAGGCTGAGGAAATCATCCACAATGACCATAAACTAATTTATGCTATATAAGCTCTTTTTATTAGAACCTCTAACACTAGATGAACAACAGTTACAATAATTAAGCAAATAAGTAAAAGATTTTGGATTCTGAAGTGAGCCAGATCTGTATTCCAATCTCACGTTGGCAGGTCATTACCCATGGTGCTGGGCCTCGGTTTCCTTCTCTTTCAAAGTGGGGAAAGAACAATAGCAGAAGTGGTGATGGATGTTAACAATTACTATGTATTCACCATGTGCTCCAGGCACCAGTCTGAAGGATAACATGCAATAACTTATCTAATCCTTCCAATAACTCTAAAGAACATCTGGTAGCACCTGCACATCACTGCTGAGGAAACTGAGGCTTAGAACATAAGTAACTTCACAAGGCTACAGACTTGTCCACTGGTGGAGCTCAGATATGGCAACCATGACAGAACCCAAGTTCTATCCAAATCTTTCACTGTGGTAGACTGGGCTAAATCATTTATTTCAGTGATAGTCTTCCAATCTACTTATCTACTTGTTCAACCAAATTCAAATGTTGTCCTTTCATAACATGTAAACAGGCTCTCAAGAATGGTTTTAATTATGACTGAAGCCAAGTATGGGGAAATACCTCCAAGAGTGAATCAAACTAAGGAAATCTGCATAAAAAGGAAGTTGGAGTTAGGACAAGCATGACCCAGTCCCATTAACCCCCAAACACAGCTGATAAAAGCTCTCTAGGCTAAAAGAAAGATGGAAGGTTACCTTTATATCTCTTTTTTTCTTCTTCAGTCAGATGTTCTGTCCGTATTTTGGTTATCACACTCACATTATTTACTGTATAAACCTTGAGAGATGTGTGCAAAAGAAAACAGTGACATAGGGAATCAAAACTCAAAAAATAAGCATAGCAAGAGCAAGAATGCTGAAGCCAAAAAAAAAAAAAAAATTACAGCAAAATAAAAATGAGAAATGGTTAACGATCATTAGGATCCTTCAGAGAAAAAAAAATACAAGCTATCAACTTAGAAATGCATCAGCAGTTACTCTGCATCTCTGACAGTTTAAATACCGAGGAGTTAATAGTGACCTTCCTACTTGCCCTTGTTGTTGCTAAACAATCTCAAAGGAAAGTCCTACAATTTAGGCTTCCCAGCTGGACCTCAAGTGTATGAGGTGACCAAACCTGCAGCCTTTCCTTCTCCTGTCTTGTGCTGACCATATAATGGGGTAGACTTAGCCATCTGTCTGCTGGGTAGAAGGGAAAAGGAACGAACACAAAGTTCTCTTTATGATAGATTAGAGAAAACCAGCAAGTCACTATTTAAAAGGAATTCTATAAAAAGACAAAAAATTTTTTTTTCCATAGCCATAGTAAATGTTCAGTTATCAAGGCTGATTGAAGAATGTGGGGGCTTAGAAAACCCAATCACAATGAACAGAGAATTGACTATGTATGCCATACGTGGATTCCCAACATTCAAAGACTTAGGAAAAACACGCAGCACTAGAATGACTGTTCCTAAATGTATCTTGCTGAGCATGATGTAAGCTTCTTTTGCTCACTCAGAGGTCACGAGAGGATCCCACAGCGCTTGGTTCCATCACCATGAGCTATCAATTCCTGCTATACTGCAGAGCTAAGGAAAGGCCAGGAAACAGCTTTCCAGATGACAAAATGCCAGATGACTCCATCAACTGTTATATCCACAATTACAACTATTTTCTCAATTCACTCATGTCATGTAAGTGGGCTTATAAGCCTACTGGTTACAGTGGGACTGATTTTAAAAATGGAGACCCATAACAGTGACTTTAGATAGTCTTTAAAAAGACTCAGGCTATTAAAAAAAACAAAACAAAACAAACAAAACCCCACTGAACTAGCATGTTAAGTCTAATATTTTTTCTTTTTTTTTTTTTTAAGCTTTGAAAGAACTGTCACTCTTCCCAGGGCCACTGGTACTTGGACTTGTTTCTCAATATCACTCTTCCTCTTTGGCATAACTAAAGACCTCCTCAGGACATGCTATCCCATTTTTCTGAAAGTCAAATAAGACAAAAATCCAAGAGACACTAAACAGTACTTATTCCCCAGAGCATCTCCATGGCACAGATGCATAAAAAAATCTGAACAGACTCCTCATTTGCAGAGAAGCTAAATAGCTATATTAAATCTTATTTTAAGAGTTTCCTTTTACCTTTGCTTCGTAACCATTAACAACTTCTGCTTTATCTGTCCTCCAGCCCCAGAATCCGGATTTAGTTCTGATAAAAAGTGAACACCACAAATTTCTACATGTACAATATGCCATTCAGATTTATCCCTGCAGCCTTTATAGTTTTTCCCCAGCTTACGTTAGTGATGGACACCAGGAAGTTATAGTCATTATTGTTCACCAAAGGATGCTATCCATGACAGATGGCTTAAGCATCCTACTCCCACCCTCCCCCAGTTATTAGTCAATTCACCTCACCCCTGGCATAGAAAGCCCCTGTCTTGGGTTTTTTACAAAACTGCCAGAATAGGGAACAAAGATGGTGACATTTATTTGACAGCTGTCCTAAAGGAATGAGGATGACCGGTGCCCAAAGAACCACCACAATGGCATCTGGGTCAAATTTACTGGGGTCATCTTAACTGTGGGCCTGAATGTCAGAAGCTCTATCCCCTAAGCAACCACAGTTAAATCAAGGACTTCATCCTGGGGAAGTGGAGGTGGTGCTTATTCATCAGCATCTGAGTGACTTGGAGAAGCCATGGATGCCTGCAAGGTGGCTTGGGAGTCAGGCAGCTGATTAGGTTTGCTGCAGCAGGGGGAAGGGATGGCAAAAGCAGTTTTTAGCCCAGCTGGTGGTGCCAGTTCTGTGGCACTGCTTTTAAAGAGCCCACCATACCAGCGGCAGCTGCAGCTTTGGTTAAGTGCCCGAAAACCCAGTTACTCATTCAACACACTCCTGAAAAAAATGCATTTAGTAACCAAGAGCAACCGAAAGGCTCTGATTTGCAGGCAGTTCACCATGGGAAATGCTACCACTCACAGGGAACCCTCACCACCCTGCCATTTTGTCTAGGACATCACATCCTAGCTCCACTGTGACTGCTGTACTTGGGCCTGTGCAGGCCAACAGCCCACCTCTGCTCTGACCCCGGGTGAAGCAGGATAGCCCAGTCTAATCTAAACCTGTCCCCTTAAAAGTTAGCAATAACTGAGAATCAAGATACTCCTTTTAGTTGATCAATACAACCTTCAGAGTTCCTTGACTTTCATTAAGTCACCTGTTTACTGGGCCCAAGAAGGAATGGTTTCTGCACACGGTCTGTGAGGCTCCAAAGGATGACGAGGGCCACTCAACTGCCTCCCTCACATGTACTGAGAAAACAGGGTTGTGCTTTCACCCTGCAGCCAGCATGTCCCTCAATGTCCTATATCTCTAGCAGCAAGAGTAGCTATGTCACTTCCTTCTCCAGTTCCATTCTCTGACAGCAATTTAGCTCCTAAACTTAATGTCTACACCCTATTTTAAAATCAAGACAACTTCTTGGCCCTTAATTAATTTTACATGCAGAGGCATCTGAAGGTGACAGAACACACTCTTGCACCTGTTCTGAATGAGCCTGCTACTTCACAGCAAGCTCCATGCTTTCTGGAGGCTTTGACATGATTTGGACAAAGGCCCTGAGAGTGCGGGAAAGGTTATACTTAAGGTAGGCAAAGCTATGTTTTCAGAGAAGAGAAAAATCCAAACTACAACCAGAGGGCAAATACTAGCAGGCCAAAACTTCATGTGTGAAGGATATTAATATGCAAGCATCAAGCTGCCAGTAACGGATCAGAAGAACAAAATGGACCAAAAGGATATCAGAGCCACATCTTCCACGTTTAATAAAATGAACATTCACACCTCCAGTATGGAGGACATGGGCGCACTTTTTCAGCCAGCAAACTTCACATTCAAGAGTGGTTCAAGTCCTTGCCTGATGGACAAGTTCACTGATTACATCTTTAATTCTGAGCACCACCAAAAAAACAGCTGTCTTCTAAGAAATTCTTCCTCAGCAAGCCCAGGTCAGTCAAAAAAGTAGGACTAGCTTGAGCTGTCTGAAAAACCTACACAAACACAAAATGTGCCTGAGTTTCTAGTAAAAATGGAACATGCTATCATTTCTCATCTGCCATCAGTGGGGCCACAGCCAGCCATTGTCACAGTCTCTTCATAAATGACACTTAACAGTGAACTGAGCAACTCGGCTGAGCCAGAGAGAACAGAGGTTCTTCCCATGACATCTGAGAGCCATCTCTAGATTCACTCTTTCTTCTCTCAGCTAAAGAAACAGAAATATGAAAGATTGAAACTGCGGTCCAAAGTCACAGGTACTCAGTTGTCCCCCAACTTGGAAGACACCCAGTTCTTCCAAATCTCATTTCTGCGGCTAGCTGTGGTAGCGAGGGCCCCTTCTCTATCTTGTAGCTTTACAAGGACAGTTCTAAGGCCAGTGCCCTCGACTGCAGAGTATACTGAAGCCTGTAAATGTCCTTCCAAAACCTTTCCAGAGCCGTCATCATATATCCTGCTGTTCCTGAAGACAACAGCTGTCATCTGGTAAGACCAATGTAAGGAGGCTGGTGATGTGGGTTGACCTTGCCTTCAGGAGTATCACTACCAAAGCAGCAGCAGTACCTGGACCCCACTCAGGATGGCAGTCGGTTTTTTTCTCTTCTACTATGAGCAGATACTCTAATTTCAAGCTTGATAGAAATTATAACAAGGAACAAGGAACTAACAAGCTTCATGCTTGATTAAACAAAAACTCTGTTTTACTAACAAATTTTATATTGGAAATAAAGAAAAAGAGGGTAGTTAATATACAAGAGAAAAGAAAGTCTACACCCAGGATAATGATATCCATGTTTGCTCGGGTTATGCTGCTTTGGTTTACAAAGAGCTGGATGTGACATCCTAGGCAAACACTCAGGGCTCTCATGGGACTCCCTCAGGCCCCCATGCTCTAGGCTAGAAACACTTCAGCTACAGCTTAGGCAGCTTCCACTTCCCTCACAAAGACACTTGCCTCTCTGGGCAGGGCCCAGGGGCAGATGACCAGAGATGGTGTTCTCTTCCATGTGAGCCAAGACACAGACCTCTCCAGAGATTTCACCTGGTAGAGTCTGGGATGAACCCCCTCCAGACACTAGCTCTAAAGTACTAGGGTTCACAGGGGCAAAGAGAACCACATTTGAGTGTACAATCACATTTAATATGGATCAGTTCTAGCTTCTGAGCTAGACGGTTTGGGACTAGGGAGTTCTGTGGACCCTCAAAATAAAAATAAAAATAAAATCTGAGTGAAAGCCTTTAGAAAGGGCCCTTAAAAGAACATGATGACACTTCTTCAAGACTGAACCCATGTGCTATAAAAATGGTATGAGTGAGGATGTCAGCTATGGTTTCCATTTGGCTAAAGCTGAGATCAACTTTAAAACCCACTGCTATATTAGAGAAATCCCAATCTACTTCTAATTGCCAATCCATACACACATGCCACTAATACAGTGGTAAAGAGATTAGACATTAAAATACAGAGTCGAAGTTCATACCTTTCAAAAGCAATATTTTTAGTATCAAGGCTGGTGTTAATGACTGGGCTTGTGAGCCGCCTCTCAACCTCCCTGCTTTTTGGCTTCATCAAGTCCAGGCTGAGGCGCTCCATTTCCTGGGAAAGGTCAAAGTGTTCAGTGGTAACCACTTTGTCATCATGATTGACTTCCATCAACTCTGCCCAATTGTCTGTTAGTGAACAGAAGGGTGCAAACAAGCAAGTGCAAAGATGTAAAAAAATAAATCTCAGGTGTTAAAATGCATCATCTTTCAAATTCATTCCTCCCTCCCACTGGGGCAATGTGATAAACCCTAAAGACTACTGAGAAAAACTACCTACTTGCACAAGGGTTACCTGGCCTGTTTTCCATGACTCATAGGAGGCTATAAACCATCTTTTCCAAAGAGACAAATGTTTAAAACAATTTATTTGTTAACAACAAATCTGTGCTCTTTAGATGCATGATTATATAATTAATATAAATTATATACTGAGTCAGCAATACCATTAGGAGGGTCACATCTGATTATAGAAGGAATATAAAGAAATTACGAAGAATCTTCCACTCAAAAGGCTCAGGAATGTGAGACAGACATACAGAAAAGGTAACTGTATTGAGTGTGTCAACAAATGAGACAATAAGATATAGGGACTGAGCACTGAATAATTAATTAATAATCCCCCAAACACACACACATGTTCTGGACAGAAGCAGAGAAAGCATATGAATGTGAATGCACTTTGATGGTTAAAACTCCCAACCATCACTTCGTGTCAGCTGTGACTACTACAATGGAATCACTCACCTTCTCCCTTAAATATAAAACTACGCCTCCCTCTTATCCAACTCATGTTCTCAAATCCCAGCAATGTGATATCAACACGCAGCTTGGCACCACTTTTCCAAATTCGACAGACATCATTAGGGCATATTCTGGAAACCAAGGGCACTGCAGAAGAGAAGCAAACTACTGAGAAAAACCTGAGTGCCAAGCAGAAATCAGGATTCACATTTTAATGAAAAGATGGGAGTCATAAGATGGTTAGCACATAGAACTGGTCTAGACTCCCATACTTATTTACAGAGGAAATTACTCTTAAAAAAATACATACATAAAAAATGGACCTTCTGTTCTATAGCTCTTTATGGAAGTACAGATGAAAATCTTGTGCAGAAAAAGCCTCTAAAAGAATCATCTCTCAAGGGTACTCTCCATCCCCAAACGGACACCTCGCATAGACTGCCATCAGAACCGAGTTGTCCATCTGGCCTTTTTCACTCACACGTGCTACTCTTGCCGTATGTCTATGGCCCACCATATTGTCATATCCACCATTCAAAATATCAAAAGTCTAAAATATGCTGCTTTTTAACAAAACCTGAAACTCGAGCGATGGTTTGCATTAGAAAAGAACTCAGTTGACTCTGAAATTCTCTTATATAGGTTTTACTTCATTTAAATGTTTAATTATAAATATCACGAGTTGCCTGAAAGGGAAGAAACGAGCAAGGAACTGACAGAAAACCTGGGCGTCAGGAGCTGCCGCGAACTGATATACTAGAGAGAAAAGTCCAACATCTATGAAAATGTGACTGTCAATTTGCCTTATGTAAGATTCACTTTGTAAGAAAAACAAGCTATTTCAGTATTCATCTCATCTTCCATGAAGAATTTAATTTAAAAGAATTAAGCTGAAATACAGAAGGAAATGAGTAACTAAATTCTGTAAACCTACTTACTAAAATTTTAGTCATTTAAAGAGACTTAAATTAATAATACAGATACAAGTCAGTCTTTTATGGATATGAGTGACAAAAGGAGAAAATTGTCTACATGTTCTATTTGTGGGTGCTTGGGAGAAAAAGCCCAGAGCATGGAGGAAAAGAACTGAAGAGTATCACTCAAATTCAGAGTAGGTGTACTTAAGTGCAATTCAGGTTAATTTCTTTCCTTATTCTTATCTATGCATTTTCTAGATTTGAAAAAAAAATTACATGTAACTTTCATTAAGAAAAAATAAACCTATTTTCAGGTCAAATAAATTTGGAAACAGAAATGAATTATTAGTCCACAGTCACTCACCCCAGCTGGTAAATTCCCATTTCATCTGCACATAGAAATCTGGAGCCTGAAAGACCAAGTTTAAAATAAATTACACTGAGCAGTAAATACAAACATAATAGGGATTAGATAGGGTCTTTTTTTTTTTTTTTTAAGAGGAGAGGGGGAGAGTGAACAGAGAAAATAAGAAGCAACATAAAATGCAAACTAATTCAGCTTACTTAATTTTTATACTCAAGCTATTTTATCTTGAGTATAAAAATACATCTACAGAATGTCAAAGAGAATGGTTTTTGGAAAAAGAGTACTCAGATCACAAACAGTGACAGTCTGACTTATAGCAAAGGTATTTCTTTTTTCAACAGCTATTGATTTTTCTTAAGAAACGTGTTTGGACAAAAGCTTTTCTAGCAAATTTATCTAGCAAATTACCGTTGGAGCTATTTTGGGAAGTTCATGTCTGTGCATAAACTGAGAATGAACAACATGAAAGTTGAACCATTGGTACTTTTTCATCACCCTGCAAATATTGTCCATGGTTGTAAGGTAAGGTGTTTCCTCAGTAACAAAGATTATTCGAAGAATGGCAACCATCATCCAAACAAAGTCAATTTTAAGAAAGTTCTCTAAGTGTAACAGAATCCCTATGCTGTAATTCACAAGACAGATAAATGCCCTGAAAGTCAGTAACTGCAAATAAACCAAGACAATGATTAGAAGATGCAAAGTGCTAATGGCTGGATGTGACAGAAATTGTACACAAACCTGAGCCTGGAAATCCCTGCACGGTAACTGAGGCTCATCAGTTTCCCCAAGATGACCTACGTTTAGGATGCTACTTTGAAGAAACAGGTACAAACCTCTCTCTCAATCTCTCTTCCGCCCCCCACCCCCCCAAAAAGGAAAAGAAAACAGGTACTCAGCCAAAGTAATTATTTGATGTCCAGTTGTCCTAATTATAAATTTTAAATAACACTTAGCGGGGTAAGCCTGGTAACCTATAAATATAATCTGTGAAAGATGTCATACATCTAATGAGTTGAAAAGGCAAGGAATAATGCCATTTGGTACTCAACAGATCACATTCATTATTCATTATGAATAATGAATGTATTCTCTTCTAGAGAATAACTCTAGAAGGCACAAAAGGATGTCAGACCGTATCTCCAGCTATCATGTCAGCACTTTAACTCAAATTATAGCATCACCCCATTTTTACAGATACCTCAAGAATTTTTTGGAGCAGTTCAGGAACTCCTCCAAGAGCCATGGATGTGTTGTGGTAGTCTCGATGTTGAAGAACTGTGTATACCATCTCAGGATCGCCTGTGCTGACAGCCTCATGTAAAACTGGAAAATAAAAAGATGAAAGTCAATCACCCCGTATTCTCATACATGTGGAAAAATTCTAAAGCCAGTTTGAAAAATATCTCTCCAGATCAAAGGTTAACATTTTCCACAAAAAGGGAGCAAGTCGGTACTTTCACTTTATTATTTATGGCCATGACTTCTTGTTGCTAGCTCGTAACTGATGAAAAGACAACACCCTGCTGCTTGAGCAAACCTTGCCCACCCTCCCCTGTCATTTACTCCCATCCCTTCCACCTGCCACCATTTTTATCACTGGTTCAGAAATCAGGCAATATCTTCAGAGAGCTGGCTTTAAGTTGATCAGTCAGCTATGGTGATATACAGAATGGGCAGGCAAACTTGGCCTTATGTGTACCCTTGCTCATCAACGCATTACTAGATCAGTGGTTAGAGGACTTGCAGAAAAGTAAAGATCATTATTTTCACTGAAATAGGCCATTTCAAGTTATACTTTCTTTTTAATTTGCCTGTCCTTAGAGTCATTGGAGTTACCATCACATTCCTCTGGGTTTAAGTCTGGCCTCCTAGCTCATATATAGTGCAAAGGTCTTGTCCAGAGAGCTGCTTTCTGCATGAGGAGTCACTCTCAGGGAGGGCTTCTAGCTCAGGAAAACAATTTGGGTCATTGTCTGCAGATCAGTCAATAGCATCCCAGATCTCATCTCTTTACCAGCCCCCTCCTCGCCCCCTCCAAAAGAGAAAGTGTGTTAAGACAAAGCTGATTCTGAGGACAACTGGACAAATATGATTGGGCTGTTATTCAAAAAGAGAAGCTAAGTGAAAAACTTTAAATTATGTTAAAAGCATACTTGCCTGTCCATCCTTCACGATTTTCTTTTGTAACATCTGCTTTATGCCGGAGTAAGACTCGAGCAGATTCCAAGTGTCCCAAAGAGACAGCGAGATGCAATAAAGTTCGACCTCGTGGATCCAGAGCTTCCACATTCTGTGAAGCAAACAATGTCACTTATAATTGGATAGATTACAAAAAACTTGGAAATGTGTTTGGCAAATAATATTAAACAAAAGAGGAAATAGTATTTACACATTAATTACACAATTAATTAATTTACACAATATGTCCAATCACAAGTGCTGAAATTGAAACAAAATAAAACAAAAAAGTCTTCCTAAGACTAAAAGCCTAGGACACATCTTGAAAAATGGATGGAATTTGGAAGACAAGGCATAAAATAAACTGCATCAGTGCAATGAGGAAAATTGTCATTGTCTCTAGAGCTAGGCCTGAGGGGGGTCAGAAACATTGGGAGCTGTAGTATTGCTCCTTGGGAGTCAGTTGGGGCAGTGAATGCATGGCAAACCCAGAAAACTGTGCATACCAGAAAACAGTGAAGGTGCATGCAGTGTTCAAAAATCCTTGTGGGATGGAACAATTGGGGAAGACTCCAGGAGCAGAGAGGATTTAAACCCAAACATGGTGAATAAATATAATTGACTTAGCTGGAAAAAAAAATTATAGCAATATATGGAAAAACAAATGCTTGCACGTGGGCGTGTTTAAAATATGAATTTGGGAGTGAAAGGGTCATAATTAACTGAGTTCCTTTTTCTCTAGTATCTCAGAAGGAAACACAAGCTACAGACCTCAAATCATCAAACACAAACTCTCAAGAGTATTTAAATTAAATCTAAATAAGGCGGGTAGGGGCCTTCATGAACTGCAAACATCCCATGACACAGACATGTGGGCTTTCTTAAGCATATATCAGCATTCAAGTCTAGAACAGGAAGTACAGGCTTTTAATCAAAACTGAAAGTACAGAAGATAATTTAGGTCCAAACAAAACTATATTCTCTAGCTGGATACCTGCCAAATCATTGCTTTCAATATTGTGTATTCAGTCCCAACTGCCCTGAAGCAGCAGCATCTGTGGGTCCTACAGACAACAGGAACAGCCATGAGGCACTGATGTGGTTATAGTTTCTGATAAATATGAGAACACATACAAGTCTTTTTTGGTCCACTTCCCCTCAGGGCTTTCTTCTGCATGCCAGACATGCAAATATGGCATCAACTCTTCATTCCCATTATGGTTCCTTCTCGAACCTGCACTAGGTCCCCAGAGGTGAGTAGCAGATTCTCTGGCATGAGCTAGGTCTGAGTAACTTGGCACTGACTTTTACAGAGGGCTCTAAATGGTCTTTCAACAGCAAATGGCTGTGGGACTTTTGGAATGTAAAAACATTTTAAATGCCATACTACTTCTTAGGAAATGTGCTTTATCTTGATTTGAAATGCTAACTGTTGTCTATTCATCAACTGCAATCTCCATGTTTTATCCAGAGCATGCTATTTACTGGCTGCAGGAAGAAAGGAAGTGGGACTCTTTGTTCACAACTACAACCCAAGAGCTACTGAATATCCATAAGTTAATTTGTTAAACTGTGTTGTAAAATAGGAACTACTACTGAGGACTTATAGAAATGGTTGAAGACATTCTGGTAAATGAGCACACACTGGACCAATTCCAGAATCCACTCAGATGCTGAAGTATCAACATTTCTCCTGGAACAGGGCCCACACCACCTCCCAGGAATCCCTGGCTTTCCCCAAGGGTATGACTTGTCTACTTCACCTAAGAGATCTAAGTCTTCCATTTCCTAGTATCTGCCAACCTGATTTAAAAAAAAAACAAACCTAAAAACAAAAAAACATAATAAGCTAAAAAGTATGGGTTTGAAGGTCAACAGGAAAGAAATGACTAGCAAATTAATTACCATCTTAAACTTCTATTATATAAGCCTAACGAGTCCAACCTATATGAAAGGCGCCAGGTTTAGTGTAGTGCCTGACATATTGGAGGTGCTTAGCAATATTGATGACACAAAAGGAGAAAATGCCATTCACACAGCAGAACCAAACTAACATCTTCAACTACTGATTAATACTCAAGCTCCCGGACAGCACTTAATTATGATGAACAGAATCAAAGTCAGATACATTAGGTTGTTGAATTTTTTTCTATTTTGGACTATAAGGAAAACAAAATATGTGAGCCATACAGCAACACACTAGCTTGGCTAATTACAACTTTTCAGAGGCTGTTGTGCTTTCTTTCTCATTTGAAAGAGAGATGGGAAGAAGAATGCTATATACAATCCATTATGGTGACAATGTGATCAACAACAAGAAGAAAAGGACATATGAATAAAGAATAGAATGGGAATTAGTGAAATTGAATAGAAATTAATCAATTAATAGAAAAATCAACAAAACCAAAAGTTGAGTTTTTTTAATATAAATCAACAAATTGACAAATTGTTAGATTTGCCAAGATAATGATAAGTTTGAGTTACAAAAATCAGGAACAAAAAAAAAGAAAGAAGTATGATTAACAACTCCATAGAAATACAAAGTACTATTAAGGAATATACTGACAACTAACTGTATACCAACACATTAGAGAATCTGGATAAAACGGACATATTCCTAGAGGCACAAATTGAAAAAACTGACAAGAAAATCTGAATTAACTTACAGAAGATTGAATCAGCAATTTTAAACTTCCCAACCAAGGAACTCAGGCCCAGATGGCTTCACTGGCAAATTCTACATACCATTCAAAGAAGCAATAGCATTTGTTCCTCACAAATTCTTCCTCAAACTCCCCAACTTGTTTTAAGAGTTCACTGTTAGCCAGATGAGGACATAGTAAAAAGATACCTGCTACGAACCACAAAGAGAACCCTTACCAGTACCACACCAAATCTACAGGTGCCATGCTCTTACACCCCTAGACCCCAGAACTTAGAGCTGGAAGCCTCCTTGACTGGCTCTGCAGCCTACACGGGTATAAGGACACACATATAAATTACTGGAATTCAGAGAAGATTAGAAAGATCCATGTGCTAACAAAGGATAATTGGAGGAAAAAAACAAAACAAAACAATGGAACATAATTTAGAGTTAAAAAATAAATTGACACATTATGGTCAATTGGTTTTTAATAAACAGTGCTAAAATAATTCAGTGGGAAAAGAATAATCTTTTCAACAAACAGTGCTTGAACAGCTGGTAAGTTTTCATATCCAATACATGAAATTACTGTAGAAATACATGACAATTAGCTCCAAATTAATCATAAATCCAAATGTAAGAGCTGAAAACAAAAACCCCCAGAAGAAAACATAAGAATACATTTTTGTGACCTCGAGTTAGGCAAAGTCCCCAAGAGCAGGAGCAACAAAAAGAAATACAAATAAACTGTACTTCATCAGAAGTGAAAATTTTTGTACTTTAAATGGTGCCATAAAAACAGATAATATGGCTGAGCGTGGTGGCGTGTGACTGTAATCTCAGCTACTCAGAAGGCTGAGGCTAGGGAATCACTTGAGTCCACGGGTTCGAGACTACCCCAGGCAACAGTGAGACCTAGTCTCAAAAAACAAACAAATAACAACAACAAACAACAATAACAAAACAGAGACAATATGGAATGGGAAAAAGTTATATACCTAATATTTCCAAGTTACATATCTGATATCCAAGTTACATATCTGATATCCAAGTTACATATCTGATAAACAAAATACAAGAAGCACTCTTACTATTCAAGAATAAAGAGACAACCCAAATTTCAGATGGACAATGGGTTTAAATAAACATTTCCCCAAAGAAGATATACAAAAGGTCAGCATACACATAAAAAGATGCTGATTATCACTCATTATTAGGTAACTACAATGAGATTATCACTTTGGACCCATTAGTATAGGTAGTCAGAAAGACAATAAAAAGTGTTAACTAGGATATGGAGAAACCAGAAACCAGAAGTCTTAATACACTTCTGGTGGTAATGTAAAATTATTTGATCACTGAGAAATATTTGGAAGTTCCTCAAAAAGTCAAACATACATTCATATGACCCAACAATTTCTTTCCTAGATGTTTGCCCAAGAAAAATAAAAACATAAATCATTTAAAAACTTGCACACAAATGTGCATAGCAACTTTATTCGTAATGGTCAAAAGGCAGGGGAAAATATAATTATATGAAAGGATAAAACAATGGAATATTATTCACCCATAAAAAGGAGTAAAATACTGAGACTGGCCATAATGTGGATGAACCTCAAAAGAGTATACTAACTAAAGAAGTTACACATACATCACACATATGATTCCATTTATATGAAATGCCCAGCACAGGCAGTTTTTGTTTTGTTTTGTTTTTTTGAGACTAGGTCTTGCTATTTTTGCCTGTGGAACTGCAGGCTCATGTTGCCGGGGTACCACAGACTCAAGCAATCCCCAGCCTCAGCTTCCCAGGTAGCTGGGATTACAGGTGCACGCCACCATGCCCAGATATTTTTTGGGAACTAGGTCTCGCTATGTTGCTGCACGAAGGATTTGAACTGCGATCCCTGGTCCCCATCGTGGCTTCCTAGGCTGTAGCTTATAGGCATGTGCCACCATGCCCAGTCACAGGCAAATTTATAAAGACAGAAGTGGACTAATAGCTGCCTGGGGCTGAGGGATTGGGAGAAAATGGGGAGTGACTAGAAAGAAAATTGGTTAATGAAAATGTAGAATGTGATAATTCCAACTTAGTGAATATACTAAGAAGCCCTGAGGAATATACTCTAAAGGGTGAATTATATCTCAGTTGAGATTTTAAAAAAATCAATGTATCATTTATTTGTTTAATTTCACTCCAGCTTTAGTTTGCTCCCTTGTAAACTATAAAAGCATCTGCCTTGTAGAGCTCTTCCACTGTGAAGGCACAATGCACAAGCCCACAGTAAACGGTAAGAGTTCTCATCAGACACTCATACAGCATGATTTTATATAAGCTGAAATTCTTGCTAAAAGAGATTTGCTCAAATCTTCAACTAATGGTATTAATTCTAGAGCAAGAACTTTCAGAATGTAACTGAAATTACGTTGTAATCTGATTTTGTTTTCTAAGTTTCTTCAGCCTTGAGTTGTACCAAATTAAAAAATACATCATTAATTATTATAGTGTCCCAAAAGAAATGGAATGAGATTTCTATATAGCAACTTCTTGTTTGCTCATTTAAACTCACTGATTTTTCTTAATCAGAGTCTTCTTTACCAATCTTCTGTCCTCCAGAGGCCATGAAAAGCCATGCTTTGAATGTAGAGGCCACAGAGCCAGTCAGGTAGGCTTCCAGCTCCCTAATTAGCCTCCACTGCATTACTCAACCCCACTTGGTCTTGGTATCTACCATTTAGTAAGTATTCCATAAACTATCACTACTACCTCTTGGGGGGGTCTCTAGCAAGAGGCTGCTAACCAGACCTCCTTCTCAACAAAGTCAATCTCTCTGACTCCTGCTTATTCTCAGTGCCCCCTGGTCATCTGTGCCTATCACCCAACTGGTTTTCTCACCCCAAATTGGAGGGGTTGAGGAGAGAAGAAATCTTTAGACCAGGTTCCCTAAGCTCCTACAGCCGCATCTGAATCCCTAAGGATTGTGGGGAAGCACCCTGACCATTGGTTCTCAGTTTTTCAACTTCATTGCCAGGCCCTGGCTTGTGGCAGACTTCCAGCCAAGGGACAGACTTGAGTGTGTGCCCAGTGAATTCACCCTGCCTGCCACAGGTTGGGGTGAGAATCCAAGAGTGGTTCCCTGTCAGGCTCTGAGTGCTGCTGTTGCCTGAATGACCCTCTTGCCTGGACTTTGAACTTTTACCTGCTGGCGTCCAACCTGGGGCTGACCTGAGAGTCAGGCCTTACCTGCTATCCTCCACCCTTCCAGGTGGTAGGTTTTCTGTAGACTGTAAGGCTCACTGACTGGTCTTTATGATAGGGGGCACCACCTACCCCCCTTGCATACCAATAGTAGGTTAACAGTAAAGATGCTAATTAACTGCTTAATGCCTACTTCTTAGGGAAAGGCAGGCAGAGATGTTCCAAGTTCAAGTCACAAAGTCTTTTTTTTCTTTTCATCCGGTTTCATTTACATTTGGCCCCTAAGTTTTCGTTCATTCTCCCACTTTCAGTAAGAAGGTGAAAGATGTTAACAGGCCTCTCTAGCTAAGTGACAAATGACATTATCTATAATATAAATCATCCCAACTGCACCAGCCAACTTCAAAGCCCCACCAACTATTAACCATAGTAAAGCTGATGGGATAAGAGACACTTAATAAAGTGTCTGCTGCGCAAACATTGAAAGCATGAAACAATCTCAGAGTTGGCAAAGTTAGCAAGAAGGTGGGGTTGGGCTGACTCACACAAACTCAAACATGTACTTATCCTCTTCCTCTGGATAAACTTGATTCCTTCTGTGTTGCGGTTCCTAGAATGAAATAAAATTCTTACATTTTCTCCAAGCCTCACTAGCAGGCATACCGGCAAACAAAACATGAAGTGAGGAGGGGATGGTGAGTAAGACAAAAAATTAAGTGAAACAGTTTTTGGTTTTTTTTTGAGACTAGGTCTCGCTAATTTTGCCCGTGGAACCGCAGGCTCTCGTTGCCTGGGGTACCACAGACTCAAGCAATCCCCAGCCTCAGCTTCCCAGGTGGCTGGGATTACAGGCACGCGCCACCACGCCCAGCTATTTTTTTGGAACAAGGTCTCGCTACGGGCCCCAGGCGGTACTCGAACCGCGATCCCTAGCCCCGGCCACTCCATTGGCTGAAGCTTACAGGCACGAGCCACCGTGCCCGGCTAAGTGAAACAGTTTTATTGCTGGGGTGATAGGAATTTTTTATTGGGGGGGGAGCAATAACTATGCAATCAATACATGTTCCTTGCAGAAAAACTGCACACACACAAAAGCAGAGAAAATTCTAGGATGGTTAATGATGACAGCAGCAGCCATAGGAAATGACGTGAATGCTTACCACATGTCTGCACTTTCAGATCTGTTCTCTGCCTTATTCTCACAACCCTGGAAGGAGTACAGATCCCCTTCAACTTAAGACAACTTATGTCCTGATAAATTCAACATGAGCTGAAAATATCATTTAGTCCAGAATACATTTAATATATCTAACCTACCTAACATCATAGTTTTGCCCAGCATTCCTTAACTCTGCTCCAAACTAACATTAACCTATGGTTTGGTGAAATCATCTAACACAAAGCCTATTTTATAAGAAAGTTTTGAATATTTCAGAGGCAGGAGACACAAATAAGCATTTAATAGATATAACGGTATGAATAACTTAAAACTCAGTATCCAAGAAATGCTGTGCTCTAACATATGGGTTGTTAACTCTTGTGTCTAGGTGGGCAGCTAGGAACTATGGCTCACTGCCCAGCAATGGCTGAGTATGGAATTGAATATCACCAGTCTGGAAAAAGATAAAAACTCAAAGTATGGTTTTCACTAAATTCATATTGCTCCTGTATAAACCAAACTATCACAAATCAGAGACCGTAAGGAGGAAGTGTTAGGGAGGCAGGATTATGGATCAAGCTTGACATTCTGGGTTGATGCCTGGTTTGGTCACTGGCGAACTGAGTGACTGACATCTTGGCCTCCTTGTAGTAAAATAGGAAGCATATCAACACTCATTCTTGAGGGCTGATATGAGAATTAAACCCAAAATTGCACATAAAACAATTCAACACAGTGCCAGACAAAAGTATGCATCCGGTGTTATTTTTCCCATTTTTATAGTTAATAAAACAATTCAACAAGAGTAAATTATGCACCCAAACTCACAACATAGTACTAACTCCAGGAACTAATCCAGTTACCTCTAAGTCACAAGAGGTAGCTGTTTCATAATCACAGGATCTCAATACAAGAGCAACAATATATTTTCTGCAGTGTAATTTTAATGATACCAATGATTAATTTCTTGACCCTGAACCAATTACATAATTTGAAGACCCAGTGAACATGAAAATACAACGCCCCCTTTTAAAATAATTTCTAAGATAGTGACAGCAGAGCTTTAAACCAAACAAGAATTTCTTCAGAGCATGCCCTTTCAAGGGCAGTCCCATCTCAACCCCTTCAATGGCCAAGTTTAGGACTGAAATTGGATTACACGGTCTTGACAGCCTCACTTCCATGGTCAAGATGTTCTTTATGAATACACTCCAATTATCTGTTCCTCAGAGGGAACTGGTATACTATAAAATTACTTGCAGTGATAACCAACAGCAAAGTCAAAACTAAATAATTAGCAAGTATGAATATTCTTTGACTTCCTTGATAAAGACCATTTTATTCCAGGAAAATCTACTCAAAGTTATAATTCCATGATTACAAATGTCCTTAACATTCTTCAAGGTAAGAAGCACAGAGAATGGTCAGTGAACACTTTCATCACAGCTTGCAGAAACAGATAATTAAACCACACATTTTAGATTAGAAACCAAGATTTTGTTCTTATTCAACACATTTTTTCTGTAGGGAAAAACTGCACTTCATTTAAACCCCTTTCTTCACTTCCCTTCCAATGAACAGAAAGCCTGCAGTTTCCAGAAATGGGTATTGAAAGTGTATAGTTTAATGAGGATGAATCCTCTACCAAGAGATGTGAGTACTGTGACTTTCTTCTTACTTTATCTCAATATTTTGCAAGAAGCTAAGCAACCCCAACACTGAGGAAACACAGATGCAAAATGTAGTAGACCTAAAAGGAGGATGGTCTGGTCATTTTAAAACTTTACCAAGGCTAGATTTAGAAAAAAAGCTAAGAGCAAAATGATGAGGATTCCCTCTGAGTGGAGTCTGGTAACAAAAAGGGAATTAAATCAGCAGGTATACTGGAATGCCTAGCTGTGAATCATTTACCCTGGGGACATGATCTAATTAAGACCAATGACTCTTACCATTAAAGTTTATGCTGTCTGGATAGAGGATTTAAAAAAAAAAAAATTAGCAGCATCTGATTTCCAGTGGGTACTCAACAGACTTTAAGAGATACGGCAGGGTGAGAGAACATGTTGAGCAGTGACTACCAAATAGGTTGATGCTGACCTTGCTTTATTTTTGCCAATTTGTCAATTTTTCTCTAACATGTCTGACAATTAAATTGTCGGTTTTGAGCCATTAAAAAACTAGAGCTTTATGACACTGAACAAAGAAACGTCGAGAAAAACAAGGGCATTGAATAATTACAAATTCTTATGGTAACTACTAAGTCTGCTAGCTTGTTACTCAAGGGTACCACATACTTTCCAGAATTGGGAGGATGGTTTCAAAGCAGGATTTCTCCAGCAGAAAAAAAAAAAAAATGACAAAAATGTCAGCAAAACTTCTGACATTTTGGGTCAGATAATTCTCAGTTGTGGGGGCGGTCTTGCACATTTTACATGGTGAGGAGCATTCCTGGCTTCTACCTATAGATGCCAGTAGCACCCACTTTCCACTTGCAATAACCAAAAAATATCTCCTTGCACTACTAAATTGGGGGCTGGGGTGGTAAAATCACCTCCCACAGAGAATCACTGCTTGAAGACAAGGTGATAAATAAAAGACAAGGAATCAAAGCACTTCAGAACAGGAAGTGATTTTTAAGGATCCTGTGCACTAGTGAGCCTCAAAGGCTGGTGTATATGTATCAGTGTCCCTAGGAGCTTGTAAAAGTGCAGATCCCTGGGCCTTGTCCTAGACCTAGCCTATCTATATCCAAGTACCAGATCTGCCCACAAAGGTACCAACAACCTCATTCTACAAGAGTTAAAATGGGTCAACGTGAGAAAATTCCTTGCCCAAGGTCACAGGACAAGTTAGAACCTAGCTTCCAGAGCCAATCAAGAGCCTTTCTTTGCAAAAAGAGCGGATGGGGTGAGGGGCCTGGATTGCCCTTACATCTTTGGGAGAGGCAATAAAATCTAATAGGTGAAGACCAACTATGATGTACCCTATATGGAGCCAGCCTGTCAGCGACAAAATCCTGACTTGGTACTTATCAGGTGGGCGACCTTGCGCAAGGCACATTAACCTCTGAGAGCTTCACTTTCCTTTTCTGTCAAATGTACCTACTTTCTAGGGTTGTGGGAAAGGCAAAAAGACATAATGTATATAAGTGTCCTTGGCACACAGGTCTGGCACAGTAAGCACTCAATATGTGGACTATCATCATCATCCATCCACCACTGCAGAACTGAAGGGGTCTCCCTCGCCAGGGTCAGAGAGCGGGAGATGGGTTAAAGGAAACGAAACGAACCCTATTTCCTTCTCCCTCCCTGCCGGGGCGAAGGCCACCCCGCCCCTCACCTGGCCCCGCAGCTCCTTCTCCAGCTGCCGGTAGTCGTTGTTCCAGACCAGGAGGTGTAAGGGGAAGTGGCTGCTGGCGTCGCTGTCCGAGGACATGGCGAGGAGGCCGCAGCCCGGCCCTCACTGTCCGCTTGCCAAGCCTTAGACCGGCGGGGTCTCGGGAGCTCGCCCGCTTGACTGCCCGCGGGAGGGAACTAGGCGAGCGAGCAAGAGACGCAGGAGTAGGCCGAGTCGCCTAGCGGACCCGACGGGGGGCTCGTGTGAAGTCGGAGATCGCGAGCTCGTTCAGGACAGTGGTCGGCCGCGCCCACCCCACGCCCCACCGCGCTACCGCCCGCCTGGACACCTCCTTAACCGACTTCTGCGGACCCAACTGCCCCAAACAGGGAAGTGAGCGGAGCGAACCACCGTACGCCGCAGGTGGTGGGGAGAGGAGGCCAGGCACCCTGCCCGGCTCGGTCCAATCCCATTCGCCTCCAACTCCACAACAAAGAAACAACGTAACGTCCCAAACTGAGCTAAAAATTCTCTCCTTTAGCCCAAGATTTTGACTTAGATAGCTGGGTGTCTCCTTAACCGGTCATTTTCCTCCTCCTCCAGCAATCTCAGATGGCTCGGTCCACAACTGGGTCTTTTCCACCCTCTCCGCTCTCAGGGGGTGACTACAGGAGACTGGACCAAACCATTCCAGTCGCTGACTCCCTAGCAGCCTTTTGCACCCGGGCAAGCTCTTCCAAGATTGGTCTAGAGTCATTTTGGAAGTGGGCAACACTAAGCGATTTTAAGGGGACAATCTAGATACTGTGCAATCTATATACTTAAACATTTGCAAAAGGGAGTAGTTTTATTTCAGGGTTTCTCAACTTTGGTACATTTTGAACCAGATAATTCTTGGCCTGGGGTTTGTCTTTTGTAGGAAATGGTATCCCTGGCCTGTGGATCCACTAGATGTGGTAGTACTCCTCACAAAATGTCTCCATATATTGCCTGGGGAAAAAACCGTTGTTGAGAATCACTTTTCTATGTTAACTCCAAAAACTGGTTCTAATTCAAACCAACGGTAGTAGATTACTCCACATATCTGTGTCATTTATTTGTGAAGATAACCATCTAAAATTTGTGTCATGGCTGTAAGAACTACTAGATAATACCCAAACTTGACCACAGACAGCAAATAACAAGATCATTGTTTGGGTTTCAACCTAAGACCCTACATATCTCTTTCATTCAAGGACAAACCAAGTCAAATTATAGGCACTCACAAGTCTGAGCTTTTTGCACAGCTGTCTACAAGTTATTTAATGCATCCTGAAAACGTACCTTCTGCCTTCACTGCTTGTGTACCTCCAGTTTCTCAGATTCCTGCAACAACAGCTGTTTAAGAATCCTCGCCTAATCTATTCTCCACACATGTGGTTGAGTCCAGATTTGTGTGACTCTGCAGATGAAAACAAGAAACAAACATTAGGATGGTACTCAGAGGTTCTGACTGTGGAATGTGTGGGAATTATGTGGATGTTCCCACACCACACTTATTAAAATGGAAAGATGGACTAAAGTGTTTCTGAGGCCTTTTACAGGAAACCTCATTCTTCCAGAAGTCTCCTGCAACTTAATTTTCTTTTTCATCATAATTCCAGGGTAATGGAAAATTTCTCCTATCTCATTAGTAAGGAAATTCCACAATGTCATGTCTGTTTCACTTACTAGATAGAATATCTAAAGTAGTATGAAAAATATTCATTAGGAGTAGGGCCACTTCTCTCTTTCATAGTGATTAACCTTAACCATATTTATTTCTCACCATTCTGTAAATTACTCTAGGTTCTCTATTCTAATTTGTGGGGGGGGGGAAGGTGTGGTTAGAACTTTAATAGTAATACTCAAAACAATAAGAGCTACTATTATTGAAGGCTTACTTCAAATATGACTTGCTTCAAATATCCTTCCTCTTCTTCACAAACCTCTACACTGAAAAATAATTCTTAGGTATTTGACTATGGGAATACAAGTTGTGGGCCAGATACTATTTTCCATTTGCAAATAAGACTAAAAGTGCAGCCTAAAGGAACATCTAACTTAATCTTATTTTATTCGTTTTATTATATATTTACTCCAGTACAATATAAGTTCTAAACAGGAAATTTCTTTGCTCATCGTATCATTGTTCTTTCCAGTCTGGAACATGTGTGAAGCATAATAGGCGCTCAATATATTCTTGTTGAATAAAAGAATTCATAAATGATAAATTTGGCCAAATTTTTTCTGTTGAGTAGGTCTGTAGCCTTGCTGAGACGGTGTGGAGAGTGAAGGGCAAGAGAAGAGAGAGAAAGGGAGAGAGTAGAGAGAGAAAGGAAGGGGGAGACAGGAGAAAGAGAGGGAGGGAATATTTGAGAGAAAGGGAGGAAGAGAAGGGAAAAAGAGGAGGGAGAGAAGGGACAGAGGAAAAGGGACGGAGGGAGAGAGAGAAAGGGAGGAAGAATGGAGAGGTGGAGTGGAGGGGAGGGAAAGGGAAGGAGGGAGAGAGAGGAGAGACAGAAACAGACTCCAATTCAAGATTTTGAAATAGGTCAGAATACACTAGGGCCCAAATCTGCCCTCAGTCAAGATGGCGACAAGGTAGCGTGCCCTTTCCGGTCACATGACCAGCCAGACCGAGAAGGGTGCCACTCGCGCATGCGTGCTGCGCAGCGGCTCTGAGGCGCTGAAGGGAGAGAAACTGCCGTCAGCACAGCCGCGGGGACCCGTTAGAGCGGAAGCGCCGCTGCCGCCGCCGCCGCCTTTGCTGTCCAGGGGTCCCTGGTTCTCGGCAGGTGGGAGGCGGGAGCCATGTCGAAGCGACTCCGGAGCAGTGAGGTGTGCGCTGACTGTAGCGGGCCGGGTGAGTGCTAGCTGCTGGGCCCGCTTCCCCTAGATCTTCTGTCCGGGACTCTTGTCCCGGGGCCGCTCCCTCGGGTCGGGCGGGTCCGGGAGACCAAACCTAGCACCTCTACCCAGGGTCACAGCGAAGGGAACCTGCGCGGCCTTGGGGCGGACCTCGTCCTAGGCCTGCAGGAGCCAGGCGGGTAGGGGGCCGCCGCCCTCTGCTAGGTCCTGTCCCTTCCTTCTCTCTTGTCCCCTGTACCACGGGCCAGGCGAGGAGGCTCTGGGATAGGTGGCCGTCTTTCCAGCAGGAAGGGTTTTGAACAATCCACTGAAAAAGCCAGTTACTGAAGTAAAGCGCGAGCGTCGTGGTTGCAGCCCACCGAAGCTGCAGGTGTCACCTGCCACTCTTTACAGCTACCTCAGACTGACGCCCGGCGAGGGGACCTTACTTTGGGCCCCTCTGGGCGAATCTTGCCACTTCCCTTCACTGAGACTCGCTAGGAGACCCGGGTGGGTAATTTCCTGGTTTTTGAAATCCCGGTGTCCACTCCATGGGGGGGGTGGGGGGGTGGGGGGGGTGGGGAACTCCAGCGCTTAAGAGGCAATGATGTCTCAAGTTTGGGGATCTGACCGACCTGGATTCAAAGTCGATTTTGCCTCTGGGTGACCTTGAGTTGGTGACTTCATTTGGCCGGGCCTTAATTTCCTCATTTTTTTCCGATGGGGCTAATGGAGAGTATCATCCTCAAGGTTTAGGAAACTTCAGTTTTAGGATCATTGCATCTAAGCTTTTCTCCCTTTTTGTATTGTGTTGATTGGTACAGAACCTTAGCGGTTGCTGAAACGCTGAAAGCTGGAGTTGAATTTCTAAATCATGCAGTAATTACAACTTACAAAGCAAGCAATCACTGGCAAATAAACACATTTGAGCATCCAGACAGTTTAGGCATATGGGGATACTGAAAGACCAAAACCATTACTACCCAGGCAAAACCTAAAGAATTTTCAGATTTAGTTAAGATCCTGGCACTTGGAACTGAATTGACAGGTCTCTAGTTCTGCGTTTTGAGTGCTTGGGTTTATGTGCGTTGAATTTGAAGTAATTTGAAGGTAAGATGGCTTCCTTGGCACTGTAACATCCAATAAACCATCTTAATGAAGTCACTGAACACACCATTGTTTTTGCTACTGTTCTGAACTTCATCTTGTCATTTGGAAGTTGTCATTTGAAGACTAATGTTAAGTAGAACTGTGATTAATCAAAGTTACATGTGGTTATTTTATGACCCACATAGTGCAGGAAGGGTTACCAGTTTCCTTTGAAGATAGGGTGAGGAGTGGAGGAGTTTTAAAAGAGATATTTTTTTATAAACTAAGTAAATGGTGTGTTCCACAGACTAACTTACATATTCTCTAAAAATGTTATTTGTTCCACTTCCTTATTTTGCCTGTTTTCAGTTGAACTTTACGTGAGTCTAGATTCAAACTTCCTCTTGGAATGCATATTCTTTACTTATTAATGGATGGTATGATGTAAAGGAAAACTGCTTTTCCATAAAGACATATCGTGTTTTTGCAGTATTTGTTGGGTTCCAGAATATTTTCTCCCCCATTGTCTCATTTTAGTTGTTGTCTAAATGCCTAATCTGTAGAAACTTGAGTCACTTCCTTCCTGTTTTGAATATAATTAGGCTGCTTGAAATGTTCTTTGAATCATAGCAGCTATTTTTCTGCAAAGTGCTAATGAAGGAGTTAGTTACCTTTAGGGTTAGGGAACCTTTTGGGATTCTCCATGACTGCTAAGAACTTTTCCCCAGAAAATGTGCATGTATTATTTTAAACACAATTTATGTTAAGACTTCCCAGTGGAATCACAGACATTTCTGAAAGCCATTTGTGTTCTTAGAGCTCAGGTTAAGAAACTCAGGTATAAAATACTCAGATAAACTGCAAGAGTTTCACCCAACTTCATTCAGATTAACTTGATTTTGATTTGACTGTGTTAACCTTCTGGTACTCTCTGATACTGTCAGTGGGTTCTGGACCATGATATTAAAGTGGTTAATAGAGAACCTTGCTTCATGTTAGGTCTTTTCTGTCTTGTTCCTGTTTAATTTCCTCCAGAAATACTGTAAATCCTCTGAGTTATACTGTTATGCTTGGAAACAATCTTTTTTTCCCCTCTTTCTGTCATTAGTAGTGGTTTAATAGTGCAAAAAGACAAAATGTCTGCAGGTATATTTGCAGGGATTCTCATCTTAGTGTTTCTAGTCTTTTCTTTCTAAAATAGCGTGGTGGTACTGACGGAGTTGTACTTCATCGAATCATTCTGTTTCTGCTTTAATTCATGGCAGACATGTAGGTAGGATCACAACAGTAAATACTTAGTAAAAGAATCTAACTCATTATTAATATGTCCTACTCAGAATCCAACTACCTGAAAACTTTGCTGAGATTTTTCACTGTTAAATATTTAAAGTATTAACAATCAAAACTTTTTTCAGTAGTCATGAATTTCAGTGGCCTCTCGAAAATATCTGCGTGGTACTTAGAAAATAATTTAGAAAAGTTACAACAGCCCACATTACTGTGTTCTTGTTATATGTGAGGAACTGTACTTGTTCTTTATATCCTCATTACCCTGACATGTATTTTCATTCCCACTTTAGCTATGGCTGAGAAGAAATAACTTGCCTGAGCTCCTGTGTGAGAAGTGGCAGATTTGGGGTTCAAAACCTGGACTGCTTGTCTCCAGAGTCAACCCTCAATTACTGCATTCTCTCTGATTTCCAGGATTTGTGTTTGATTGAAATTCCTTAACTTTTCATTATATGGTTGGAAAGGATTTGAGTAAACTGTTAAGAATGGTAAAGATGATGTGTTGCATTTTGGAGATTTTTGTGGACAATCAAGAATTTTAAAGTATAACCCTTAGACCAAGCAACTTTAGTGGCACCCATTGTCTCCCCATTGTGAGTCTAATAAAATGTGAGATGTCTTTACTTAGGTGTTTTAAGTGTTCAGCTTACTTACCCAATGTGAATTATTCTTACTGCCGTACATGTGTGAATTACTCCTTGTTTCAAAGAATGTCTAGTGAAACTCTGTGGGACAGTCATAGGGAAAAAATATTCGACACACACCAAAAACGATTTTATTTTTATATCTTTGCCTCGGTAGAGCTGCTGTTATTACAGTTTCTGTTCCTTCAGATCAGCTGCAAGATTTGACTCAGAGATTTGTGTCAAACAACTACTGGATATCATAGGACATTTCCAAACCACCTTTTCCAGTCCTTCATCATAACTATAGAATCTGAGCAATTTTGTAGTTTTGTCACTTGCAGCTTTCTGTTAAGTATCCAGGCAAGTAGATTTGTGGCAGTCTTTTCACTTTTTATTACAGATATTGCTATATGGATTTGAAATATTTCACTTGTACCCTTTCAGTTTGCTTCTGTAATGTTGAGTGAAAGAGCACTCATCTGGGATGGCAGAGCCCCAGTAGGCCTACAGTCTACGGCCTTGGATTAGAAAGGCAAGAATTATTTATTTAGGGCTTTGTGTCCTGAGTTTTTTAGTCTCAGCATGACACATAGTCAGCCAAAATAAGAGATATCGTCAGACACCCTCAATGGTTTGAGATGTTGGCTAGCATGCCAAGAGCAACAGAAATGTCTTATTTTTCTGAAAAACCTTATCAGTCATGTTTTGCCATCTGACAGTAGAGCAACCAACTGGTGTCCTCACCACTGACATTTTATTCTTTCCAGATCCTTCCTGGGCATCAGTAAATAGGGGAACTTTTATATGTGATGAGTGCTGCAGTGTCCATCGGAGTCTAGGACGCCATATCTCTCAAGTAAGGCATCTTAAACACACACCATGGCCTCCAACATTGCTGCAGGTAAAGGACAAGAATTCTCACAATTTATAATTTAAGTTATTGGGATGCACTGTTTTAACAACTAAAATTTGTCCTACTACTTCAATTTGACAGAAATATTTTAATCATTGCTGAGTAGAGATGATGTAGCCATCAATGCTATAAACAAGTATTGAATTAATCATTTAAGTTTTTTTTCCTCCAAACATAAATGTTTTTTTCCTCCAAACATAAATCCAAAACCCTCCTGTATGGACAGTCATTAGATTTTCTTGGTAATGTTTCGCTGTTGACTTTCTACTATTGAAACTGGGTTCGAAGCAGTTACCAAAACTTGCAAGGAGAGAAAGTATAGCTAAACCGGCATTGTGAGACTATTCAAACAACAATAATAAGATTTATTTATAAACAAGGAAAAAGCCAAGAGTCACTGAGGCCACGAGTGGCTAGTTACTTTACTCCAGTTTCTGTCCATTCTTTAAAACAAAAGGAAGCATGAACCCAAGAACATTTCCAAGATGGCATCTTCCCCCACACCAAACCTGGAGCCAGCATTCAAAGAAACACAAGTCCAAGATAGTGTCTTTTTGCCGCTCCCAAACTGCAACCCATGTTTCAAAAAAGCATGAGTCCAAAAGTCTCTTTCCTGTGCCAAACCAGAAGCAGACATTTAACAGAAAGTCTGGTTTTCTAGCTAGCAAGGTATCCTCTTGTCAGAGGTACACAGATTCCAAGCTTTCCAGGTTTCAAGTCATCATACATGAATTCTAAGCTTTTTCAGCATACACGGATTCCAAGCTTTTCCCGCAAACACAGATTCCAGCAAGCTAGCCTCTTTTTTTCAGAAATTCAGATTTCAGTTTTCAAATCAAAGGCACGTGTTTGCATTTCTTATAAGCTTTCTTCTTCCCCTGGGGTGGCCAAGTCCCAGGGTGCTGACTTTTGGTCCCAAAGCTCATGTGGGTGCCATCCTTTCAGGCTGCTTTTTTTCCAGCTTTTATCCTTTTCACAGGGTCTCTGCCAACACTGCTCCTTACTCACTTGCCTTCAAGGTGTGGCTCATCTATCTGGGCAATTCTCCTTATTGTGCCCCTTCCTAGCTGTACCATCTACAACAGCTCCCCTGATTCATAGTCTGCTCCTGGTTGTATTTGTCAACAGAAATTATTTCTAAACAATACATCATTTCCACATGCCATGGTAAATATTTCTGAAACTACTACGTTAGAATTTTTCATCACTGGGTACCTGCTAATATTTTTAGAACATTTTTTTTTCTTCTTTGATAAGCATGGACTAGCACTCCTCAGAAATTTCCGAAACATCTGATTTAAGTTTTGTTTTTTTTTTTTAATTCTTGTTACTACTTAAGAGACCAGATTAAGTTAGCATGTTTTGATTGAATGCCTGACATTTTATTTGTGGTCCAAAGTCATGTCACCTGTACTTCTATTTTGGGGTATGCATTCTTGACATTCTATTGGAATTCAGAATTGAACATGTGTTTTGCCTTCATTTGTCTTGAGTACATATTTTACTAAACCTGTGGCAGCTGCACAAAGATATCTGTTAAACTTGCCTATACAAACCAAGGGACTGAACTAGATGGACTTGGATTACTTATGTGAAAATATCTCCACTAATAGCAGTAACAAATGGGGCTATGTCCAGAGACATGCTTTAAAATGAAATGAGAAGATAATGTTTCTTAATAACTTCTGTCTGGAAGTTTCTAGCAGCTTATTATCATGTGAAAGTGGGTGCTTAGTATTCTCAGATTGTAATGATTATAGATTATATTATAGGACTTGATTAAAATCTAAGGATGAGTAGTTTAAAATGCAAGTATTGACCCCAAAACAACAATACTAAAGTATGGCACATGAAACACTGGAGGAGCTCAAGGCCAGATCTAGGTAATAATCAAGTTTTTATTTCATTGGTTACATAAAAGTACACCTAGCTTATCAAACCAAATTGCTAATTAATTTTTAAATGAGTGAGTTAAAAATATTAAGTGGATAATGTAGATGATCTATGGATTGTTAAGAATCTTGAAAATAGCATTTGAATGACCACACTTGGGAACTGCCTTCATGATCTGTAAGAACAATACAATTAGCACATGTAGGTAGTTAGCTAGCTTACTGCTTAGACCTGATTCCCATATATACGTTGATCTTTTTCATTCTAAAATCAGAAAACAGTAATCTGTGTGATAACTCAATAATGCTAATGTTTATAATGGTGTTTTGTTTTCCACTTCTGTCACCAATTTAATTCCTACTGAGTATTTGTGGAAAAAAAATAAAATATAATTTTATACTGCTTGATTGTAGATGGTGGAAACCTTATATAATAATGGTGCTAATTCTATATGGGAGCATTCTTTGCTGGACCCTGCCTCTATGATGAGTGGAAGACGTAAAGCCAACCCACAGGATAAAGTGCAGTGAGTGGATATTTTTAAAATACCTATTTATTCTTAACAGGGATCCCACTATAAGGAGTGCAGCTATTTTTTGAGCAGCCTCCAGGGGGGAAGCAAAGAAGAGAACCACCCTAATTGTGCTTGAAGCTGTTTGTTCTTAGAAATGCAGAACAAGGTCAGGCAAGGGACCATATTTTGTATGGTTACCAAGCACTCAAGTCAGTGGTTTTCTCCAGTTTGAGGCTGAAGGGTTGAGACTGTTGAGGCAACCAGTTTTGAGTTTATGTGCTCCAACAAGAGGCAGTCAGACCTGAAATCTAGGTTCTGGGCTCTAGTCAGTGGCATGCCTCACCTATAAGATGGGATGAAATGCTGCTTTGTCACAAGTTTGCCAGGTCAATTAAGAAAATTACAGAGAGAAGAAAGATGCTATAAAAAGCATCTGCATTTCTGGCCATATAATGACTAATATGTTTTCAGGCTTAAGGTCTTAAACATTGCTGAAACTTATTTCTGTATTGTTCATTTTATTCTTGAGTGGGGGATATTGGGTCACTTCCTCTTATTTTTACAGTCTAAAGAATGGACAGTGTTGTATCCAAATTTCAAGTAAATCACTTTCTTTTTTTGTTTTCAAACCAGTCCTAATAAAGCAGAATTCATCAGAGCCAAGTATCAGATGTTAGCATTTGTCCATCGCTTGCCCTGCCGGGATGATGATAGTGTAACTGCCAAAGATCTTAGTAAGGTGGGTTATACCTTTCAAAATCCCTAAAATTGCTGAGTGAGACAGTGTAATTATTGTATTTGAAAAAAAAAAATTATAAAGCAAAACTTCTTTCTGTACTTTAGTAATGACTTTTTATGCAGTTGGTTTGATTTTTAATCTTAATTCAAATGACATTCATGTGAGTGGAGATAAAAAGTCAAAGAGCAAAAATATCTAGAAAACTTTCCAGGTACGGTTTATAATTTGCATCTCTATAGGCTTTATGTTTGCTTAACTTTGAAATAGTCATCATCTCAGTTTGTTTCTAGAAGGGACTGAAAATTGTAGAGGTCTTCAAGTTTTGGTTTTTTTTTTTAGATTTTTATATTGTAGACTGAGTGGGATCTTCAGGAAGCAGGGTGTGACTCAGAGCTGTAGTACCCAGGATGGTTTATTATACTTGCAAAATGAGTAGATGGTTTTCTTTATGAGGGCTGTTTTATGTTTTTGAGAGATGCTGTAAGAAATCTACATCTTTATTTTCCAGGCATTACTTTTGAAAACAAATGCTCACCCAACATGGTTACTTAGAATTCAGAATTGTTTTTTTAGACTAGGTCTTGCTGTTTTGCCTGTGGAACCACAAGCTCATGTTGCCTGGGGTACCACAGACTCAAGCAATCTCCAGCCTCCACCTTCCCAGGTAGCAGGGATTACAGGTGTGCACCACTGTGACCAGCTATTTTTTTGGGACTAGGTCTCGCTACGTGCCCCCTGCAGGACTTGAACTGCAATCCCTGGCCCTGGCCGCAGCTTCCTAGGCTGCCGCTTACAGGCATGCGCCACCATGCCCGGCCTTATAATTCAGAATTTTAAACTTTGCATGGAAATGTAAACATCACTTGTACAGTTCTGCTAATTAATAGGATTTGGTATGCATTTATTACCACAATTTAAAAAATATAAAATTAGTTAATTTTTAAAAAAGATGTGACTTTAGTTGTTTGAGTAGATTTATCTTTATCTTTGTTAAGGGTTATTGCATTTTGAACAGTTCTAGATTAGACTTGAAGGAAGGGAGCTCATCTTCTGAGTGTACAAAAATTTTTTATAATGATAAAAGATGGTATGCCACATGCTTGTTTCCTACCTGGAAAGACTTCATTAAAGCATTATGTATAGGCCAAGAATAGTTTTGTGGAGAGGGTCTAGTATAAGGTAGAATCCTATTGTTTACACATATCAAAATATGAAGCCCTAAAACAACAAGTTCAGTAGCAACTAATAGTGATAGTTATTAGTACAACTATCTCTAGTAGCTACGCTATCATGTATATAATGTACATGTAATATAGTAGCTGTATTACTTAAATTTTTTTTATATAGCAGGCTCAGTGCTAAGTACTAAATACTGATATGCATGATATCCTAGTAGATGGCTTTCTTTATATGGGCCTTATATTGTATTATTATCACCAGTTTAGAGATAAGGAAACTCAATTTCAGATTCCTTAAAGAACTGCCTCAAAAAAAAAGAAAAAGAACTTCCTTAGAATCACAATTTGAAGGGTGTATGGATTGAAATTCTGTTCTATCAGATTTTAGAGTTATGCACACCCACCTTCTTACAGGACTTCTCACTCAGGTTCTGGTTGTGCCAGTTATGCTAAGTTATGCATTTGGGTAAGTCAGCTTTCCCAGTTTTGGTTTTCGTATCAGTGAAATGGGCCTTGACCCTGCCTTAGAGTCCAGGTATAGTTGTGACCAGCCAGGGAGACACAGCCAAATGAAGATTAAATAATACTAATAAAGCATATGTTAAAAGTCTGTCAGCTGCTCTAGTGTATCATTCTTCATGCTTTTAACAAATACTTTTTTTTGGTTTGTGTGTTTTTAGCAACTCCATTCAAGCGTGAGAACAGGGAATCTTGAAACCTGTTTGAGACTGTTATCTTTAGGAGCACAAGCCAACTTCTTTCACCCTGTAAGGAAGTGTGAATTGATTCAGATATTAAATGGTAACTAAGTGGGTTGAGTTTATGTAGCCTTTAGTTTATTTAATGTGCTTTCTTGCCTATGTTTTATTAATGATTCTTAGGAAAAAGGAAACACCCCACTTCATGTTGCCTCTAAAGCAGGGCAGATTTTACAGGCAGAATTGTTGGCAGTATATGGAGCAGACCCAGGTACACAAGATTCTAGTGGGAAGACTCCTGTTGATTATGCAAGGTGAGAGACCTAGATTCTTGTAATTTCTCATGAGGATTATTTATGTTGTGTATGATTCATGGTTAAGTGGCTAAATTGTGTGTGATTAACATTTAACTCCTTTAAAGATTTACATTCTGTTATTTTGCAGATGAAGACATAAAAACACATACGAACTTACAACCTGGCAAAGCCAGAGAAGGTAGAATTGTAAACCAACCAGCTTCTAGAAAGCGTCTAGACTTTCATATGATCTTTTATAGCATGGTGGTGTTTCAGCAATGATCAGTCTGAATCAAGTGTCGAGACTTACAGAATCTACTTCTCAATTTTTTCATACTTTTAGTCATTGATTGAACCTAAAAATTGATTGAATCTGTATGAATAGGTTTGTGATTAAGTCATTATAAAGTTTAGAGAGTGAATTATCTGGGTACCCACAGTAAGTCTTTAATTTTTTTCTTTGCTTAACAATTTTAATTGTGAAATGCTGGGGGAAAACACAACTAGACAAAACATAGTTTAGTCTTGAATATCATGTAAATGATAGACAGTAGATCATCTTTCCTTCTTTTAATAAATTAACTTTATTAAACTGAAAAGCAGAGGATAGTGAAATGAGAGGGAAAACTGCCTTCTCAGAATTCACTATCTCATGGGAGAGAGCATACATAAATGTATGAAAGAGTTAAATTAGGCAAGATAATGTGTAGCTCATTGCCAAAATGGATAACTGATCTCAAAAGATATTCACATACATACAGGGTTTCTTCATTGTAGCCCAAATCATTAAGAGATGTCTTTAATTGGTCTTTGCAAGTAGGTTGGATTTGGGTGTTTGACAGGAGCTCTGAGGCATTCCAGGTGAGATGGAGAGCATGAGCCATGTTTAGGAATTAGGTTGAGTGGAATATGTTCTGCACTTCAAGAACCTGAGTGGACTGGGTAGAGTGTGGGAATAATCAGATGTAAAGTATTGAGGAATATATTATTTCATCAGCTCTAATGCTCCACTGATTATGTGGGTCACCATCATTTCAGATGACACTAAAAAATACTCAGCCAATAAAAATGATAGTTCACCATCAATTATAGAATATTTACCGATTTCAAAGATGTTAGCAAATGAGGGGGAAAATATGTATCACAGAAATCAAAGATGTGTGCAGATTAGATAATATTTTGTAATTCCTTAATGGTGGAAAGAAAAATTGGCAGAAACTGAACTTCATCTTCAGAGAAGTAAGTAAATGATGTGTATTATCAATTACTTTGAAGTTTCCTCATGTATGCCTTGCATTTCATAGTTTTGCAATGTAATAATTTATGTGCCATGCCACTAAAAGGATTTCAGTCAACAGTTAAATATTTCATGAGTGAAGAATGGCAAACTTAAATGTTTAATCTATTATAGAAATTAGAAGGAGGTGAAGCTGCAAGCGTGATCTGTGCATGAACTTGTTCAGTCTTCCCTGAATCAGAAACCTTTAAGTCATTACTAAATTCTCATCCAGAGTCAGACTTTGCTATATCAAAGCATCCAAGGGAAGGACCTTCTTTAAAATATTAATGTCCATGTTCATAACAGCCTTACTGACTGAGAATTTTCCAGCATTGGGCCTGGATGTCTGTGTATTTTCCTAGTTCTCTAGTTAATTTTTGAGAAACCCTACTTCACAGCACTTATTTTGTCTTATTACTTTTTTTTTTTTGAGACTAGGTCTCTCTATTTGCTTGTGGAACTATAGGCTCACATTGCCCAGGGTACCACAGTAGCTTCCTAGGTAGCTGGGATTATAGGCGCCACCACACCCTGCTATATTTTTTTGGAACTAGGTCTCGCTATGTTCCCCTGGTGGGACTCGAACTGCGATCCCTGACCCTGGCTATAGCTTCCTAGGCTGTCTCATTACTTTTTGATGAAGTTATTTGTGTGTGTGTGTGTGTGTGTGTGTAGTTCTTTATTCCTCTTGTATGTCCTTGAATTTCATATTAAGTATTCTGTTTTGTAAATTAATAAAATGGGTAAGTTCAGATTGTGAGAAGTTTATAAAGGTAGGAATCAAAGTCGATCTTGACAGTTTGCCTCACACAAAAGGTTGATTATTCTGAGAAGTCATGTTTAATAAAGTGTTCATATGTCTCAGGAGACATCTCTAAACTTTTCTATTCTAGAGACTGTGGCTGGTGAACAATATCAATGGTACTTTGTTTTCTCTTGCTAGACAAGGAGGGCACCATGAGTTGGCAGAACGCCTCGTAGAAATACAGTATGAGCTGACTGACAGACTAGCCTTCTATCTTTGTGGCAGGAAACCAGGTGAGTGAAAGACCTCTCCACTCCTCCAGTCAGCCAGCCTCTGGAAAAACAAGTTGGGACACTATTACTTATGACCTCCTCTACTTAAACATATCCTTGAGAAGATTTTGGAGAAATACAAAATGAAATTTAAAAAGAAAAAGAAAATCAGAAATTGACAGTTGCAAAGAGAGGCTATATTAGGGATGTGTGCAATTGCTGATTAGAGAATAAAATGACAAAATCATCAAGAAAAATTTTTGAATAAAGATTTCTATTTGATGAAATAACTACAGGAGTTTCAGTCTTGTAGAGGCTATAAGGCCTGCCAAATCTTGAATTTTCAGTCTTTAAAACTATTTTATCTCTGTATTATATCAAAACTCAATCAAGTTGAATCAGAATTGAATATTTACCACAGTTCTTATGCATGATGGACTAAGAATGTAAAAGCAAAACAATCTTTTATAACCATTTAAGAAGATGGCTAAGGAAAAAAAAAAATAGAAGATGGCTAAGAAATGGAGAAAGTCTGTAAATGATCTTTGCCACTACCCGGCTTTGTTATTGGTAATGTAGAGCAGGGCTGGCAAATCATGATCTGTGGGCCAAACCCAACCTTCACCTATTCTTTTTTTCTTTTTTAACTAAAGATGCAAGAAAGCCTTCACTATCTATTTATGTATTTTCTGTGATTGTCTGCAGTGACAGAGTAGAGTAGATTGAATGGTTGTAACAGACACCAGATGGCCCCAAAGCATAAAATATTTACATTCTGACCCTTTACTGAAAATTTGCCAAGTTCTGATGTAAAATATTCACACACATATTTATAGTTATTTTTACTCTGATTGTATAATATAGTTAGGGAATTGGTGATGTTTCAGCCTGAGGTGAGGCGGAGTAAGTATACAATTTAAAACCCTGGACCAAATACATGGAGTAGTTATCTAAAGATTTTGGAAAGTAAATGCTAGCTGGGAGATGAAGGATCTTGAAGCAAGCTCATGATGACTATCCTGTTTGTTTTATTTCTGATTCAACATATGTGACAGCCTGAGACCAGGAACTGGCACACCAGGTGCAAAGATACCTTCTTTTGGTTGAGGGTCAGGAAATGGGACTCCTAATGGACCCAACAAGGAAGTTTCCCCTGGATTTTTTCTAATACTTCCTTTTCCTCCCACCCTGACCCATTGGCAGTCCTCTGACTGCAGTAGTAGCAAAGGCAGTGCCAGCATAGGTGCCTAAATCTGAAATAAAGAGCATGAGGGGAATCCTGATTATTTTTAAGTTTTCTTTATCTCACCACTTGACTCAGGCAGAAACTAACCTGGCAGTTGACTCATAAAACAGAAAGAGTAACTTTCTTCATCGATTTCTAAAAATGTCTCAAGAGTCTCATGGCATATCATATTCAGAATGTCCAGGGTACTGGTTATAATTAGTTAACATATGAAGAAGTGGTAAAATCTAAAAGACTTTCAAGGGAAAAGGCAGTCAACAGATACCAGCCCTAATGTCACAGATGTTAGAATCATCAGGTAAAGATTTTAAAGCAGTTAGTAAGACCTTAAGTATGAACATTTATGAAATAATTGGAGATAAAGTCTCAGCAAAGTTATTGGAGATAAAGTCTCAGGTGTACAAAGAACCAAATGAAATGTTGAACCAAAAATATAATTACTAAAATTGAAATACTCACTAGATGGGCGTAATAGCAATTGAGTTGACAACAAGTCAGCCAGTTAAAAATAGGTCGCTAGAAATTACCAGTTTGAAAAACAGAGGGGAAAACCAGAGTGAAAAGACAAAAGCTGACTAGAACCTTAGGGACCTGTGGGGCAAGACGAAAAGGTCTGGCTTTTGTGTCAATAGACTCCCAGAAACATGAGAAAGAATATGGTGCAGAGAATTAGTCACTCAAAACTGCATTTTTGGCCATAAACATAAACTTAGAATCAAGCTTAGTGAATTCCAAAAAGTATACATTCAAAGAAATCCTCACTGTGATATATCAAAATCAGGTTCCTGAAAACTAAAGACAATGAAAGCATTTTGCAGTCAAATGCTCTACCCCTGAGCTGTACCCTGCCCCACCAATAAAGCATTTTGAAAGTAGCCTGTACAAAATAAAATACTTAGAAGATACGCATTAAATATAGGACAATTATTTGAGTGACTGTGAATATCTAATCAGAAACCATGGAGATGAAAAGGAAGTAAGAGAATAATTTTAAAGAAGGGATAAATAGGCTGAAAGAAGGGAAATATCAGAACCTATAACAGTGGAAATAACCTTCAGGTATGGAGGCAAAATAAAAAAAAAATTTTAAATGAAGGAAAAGAGAGAAACAAACAAATGCTCAAGAAAGTTCTGGAAAGTAACAGGGACTTTTGAAACTTCAGGAGTGATAGAAGAACAAGAGAAATGGTAGATATCTGATTGACTATAATAGACTATATTTTCCTCTGATATATATTTTAGATATATATGGCAGTTGAAAGTAAAAGGTTAAACATTATTTGATGGGGTTTTTGGTACATGTCAACATAATACATTTGATGACTTAGAAGGTACAAGATAAGAAGGTAAAAGAAAGATGGAGTTTTCTGCATTCTTTGTAAAATGTTTTATAATAAAATGTTAAGGATGTGTATTGTATTCCGTATTAGCACGACGGAAAATATGCTCTGTATAGATATGTATATAATCACAGTGTCTTGAGATAGATTAAAATGGAGTGTTTAGACCAGGCATGGTGGCGCATGCCTGTAAGCGGCAACCTTGGAAACCGCCACCAGGGCCATGGATTATGGTTTGAGTCCCGCTGGGGGCATGTAGTGAGACCTAGTTCCAAAAAAATATAATTGGGCGTGGTGGTGCGTGCCTATAATTCCAGCTACCTGGGAAGCTGAGGCTGGGGGTTGCTTGAGTCTGTGGTACCCTGGGCAACGTAAGCCTGTGGTTCCACAGGCAAAAATAGCGAGACCTAGTCTCAAAAAAAAAAAATCTTGATCATTTCAGTAACTTTTTTTGGGGGGGAATAGGTCTCACTATTTTTTGCCTGTGGAATTGCAGGCTCACATTGCCCGTGGTACCACAGATTCAAGTAATCCCCAACCTCAGCTTCCCAGGTAGTTAGGAATACAGGTGCGCGCCACCACGCCCAGCTATACTTTTGGAACTAGGTCTCGCTAAGGTGCCCTGGGCAGAACTCGAACCATGATCCCCAGTCCCAGCTGCTACTCCATAAGGCTGTCGTTTAACAGGCACGTGCCACCGTGCCTGGCTCAAGATGTTTTTATTCAAAACACTCAAAAGAAGAGAGGAAGGGGATAGAGAAAGAAAATTGAAACCCAAATGGAAAATATTCAAATCATAGTTATATATAGTATCAAGTCATGAAGAAGAGCATTAAATGTAAGTGATTCAAACACATCAATTAAAAGTAGAAGTTGTCACAACAGGATTTTAAAACAGCAAACAACATTAACTGTGCTATCTACAGGCAGCCACTTCCACTTTAATTATATTGATAAAAATAAGTTTAAAGAAAAAAGGTGTTAAGAAAATCATACATTTTTTAGTAAAAAGAAGAAAGCCAGAGTAGCTATTTGATACCAGACAAATTAGACCTCAGAGTACTGAAATTAGCAGGAATAGAAAGAGACAGAATATGATAGTACAAGGGTCTATTCTCCAGGAAGGTACTGTTCTAAATGAGTGTACATGCAGCAACAGAACTTAAATACATAAAACTTTGGTAGGACTACAAGGAGGAAGAGTCATAGACACAATTATTATTCAATATCTAACAATCCCCTTTATGAAGTAGAACTAGTAGAACTAAAACAAGTCTTTAACTGGTTCTTGACTTAGAATAATCTACCCAGTAACATTAGAGCACATATACTGTTCAAGTAAACATCAGATATTCACCACAATAGATCATATCCTGGGGCATTAAACAGACTTTATCAAATCTAAAAGAATTAAAATCCAAGTAAGTATATTCTCTGACTGTATTGGAGTTAAGCTGGAATAAGACAGAAATAACTAATAAAAATATAACTAGAAAATATATAAGTGCTTGGAAACTAAGCGGTGTACTTCTGAATCATTCATGATTAAAGAGGTCTCAGTATTTTCAACTGATTGAAAATATAGCTGTGGATTGCAGCTAAAGTAATGCTTAGAGAAAATTTTATTTCATTAAACTCTTATATTAGAAAAGTATGAGAAAAGTAGACTAAACTTCCCCTTAAGAAACTAGAAAAAGATGAGTAAACACCAAACAAGCAGAATGCAGAAAGATAAAGACTATGGAGATAAATCAGTTAAACTAAAAGCTAATTCTTCAAAAAGAGCAATAAAATTGATAAATATTTAGCCATACCATAAAAGGGAAAAATACACAAAGGAGACTATCACTACTAGCAAATGTTATAGGAGAATACAAAAAAAGTATTGTAAGTGGGCGCATACATTAGATGACTTAGATAAAATGAACCAATTCCTTGAAAACCATAAACTGTCAGTGCCTACCCAGCAGAAAGAAATAATGTCAATGTATAATCCTGCATTTTGAAGAACTTGTATTTGTGTTTGAAAGCTTTCCTCTAAAAACAACTGTGGCCTAGATGATTTTGCTAGTGAATGTTAAGGAACCAACTGAAGTATTGTTGCCATACAGCAATACAACATACATGGTTTATGACTTGCAAGTTTAAGTGTTCTCATTCACATTTTGAGTTTTGCATAAAGACTAGGCTGCTAATTATTTGAAGAAAAAAATTTCAATTTATATATTTCTTAGAAAATCGAAGGGAATATTTCTCAAGTCATTATATGAGGCCAGCATTACTGTTATACCAAACCCAGCAAAGATAACACTGAAAAATAGCCCTCATGAACGTAGACCTAAAATCTTCAGCAAAATTTAGCAGATTAAATTCAACAATAAATAAAAAGAAAGTATAGCACAATCAAATGGGGTTTCTAGAGTGCAAACCTGATCAAATATTTAAAAATGAGTCCATGTACTCCAAAAGCAGTACAGGAATGATAAACAGCGTGCTCTACCAAGTCCCGGGAAATCATGCTCTCACCAAGGATGAGGAAATGGATCCAGGAAAAAAAAAAAAAAGACTACAGGGCTAAACACAGACAAGCAACAAAAAGAAAGGAGGCAAAGTGACCAGGGGAGATGTGGTGTGGGGGGGGTACTCCCATGGGGATCAGCAATTATACAATCATATATTATAAAATATCCAAAAATAAAATAAAAAAATAAAAATGAATCCATGTAATCCATCACATGAACAGACTAGAAAAAGATAAAGTACATAATCTTTATCAGTTGAGGTTGAAAATCATTTAACAAAATATAATATCCCTTCATGCTATAAAAAGAGTCAAAGCATAGCAATACAGAATTTCCTTAATCTGAAAAGAATAGCTGTATGAAACCCCTAGATGATGTCATCCTTAATGATGAAAGATTGAATACTTTTGTCCAAAGATCAGAAACAAGACCAGGATGTCCACTCTTACTACTCATACTAACATTGCACTAGGAATTCTAATCAGTGCCATTACATCAGAAAAATAAATAAGAGGTTTATGAGTTGAAAAGGAAGAAATACAACTGTCCCTTTTCTTAAATAAAGTAATTTTTATGTGGAAAATTCCAAGGAAGCCACAATAAAGTTCCTGGGAATAAGAAATGAATCCAACAAGGTGAACAACCAAAAGTTATTATTTCACTGACTAGCAATGGACAATTGGAAACCAAAACTAGGAAGAAACTATTTTCATTAGTTCTAAGTTAAATACTTTAGTATAAATGTAACAAAATGCAGGTAAGCTCTGTATGCTGAAAACTACAAAATACTGATAAGTTAAGGAAGCCCTGAATAAAGGGAAAGAGAATCTTTGTGAATTAGAAGATTCAGTACAGTTAGTATGTCAGTTCTCCCATCAATTTGTAATTTCAATACAATTCAAGGATTTTTTTTTTTTTTTTGTAAATTGGAAAGGCAAAAGAACAAGAATTATCAAGACATTTTTGCAACAACAACGACAAAAAGAGTAGTAACATGGGAGGAATCACACCACCCAATTGTAGAACTTGCAGTTGTAAGAATTTTGAAGTTTCATTTGTACTCAAGTCAGTGGTTATGATGAAGGCAGACACACAGAGCAATAAAACAGTATAGAAAATCCAGAAATAGATGCGTACAAATACATTCAATTGGCTTTTCATAAAGAAAGAAAGGCCACTCAACAGAGGAAGGACTGTCTTTTCAATACACAGGTGTTGAAACAACTGGACACTCATGTACATGAAGGGAAATCTAAACCTTACACAAAAATAGATTTTGATGTAAAATGTAAAGCGAAGTTTCTAGAAGCAAACTGCAGAAAATCTTTGGGCTCTTAGATTATGTAAAATATATAACACCAAAAGTATACTCCGTGAAAGAAAATATTGATAAATTGAACTTTGTCAAAATTTAAAACTTGCTGGGAGGAGGGGGAAAAAAAACCCAAAAACTGCTCTGTGCAAATGATAGTTAAAGGAATGAAAAGACAACTCTTTTGGCCTTACCTACTGTGAGAATGAAGATGATTCTTGCCAGGACATTCCAGAACCTCCCTGTTAATACCTCCCTGAAGGGTTGCACTGTTACTGTAAAGGACCCTAGAGACATTCTGGGAGAGACATTTCACTCACATCAGTGTCAGTCTCTTTTGAAAGAAAGAAGAGGCTCTGGTTTGACAAATGGTGGAGAACTAGAATGGAGCTTGCTACTATTCACACTGTATAGTGTGAAATTGAGTCTCTAATCCATCCCATTAACAGACTAGAAAAAGAAACTACATTATCTTATTGGTTGTAACAAAATATAATAGCCCTTCATTATATAAAACATGATCAGGGATTTTCCACAGGGCTTCCCTTACAAGATGAGATCTGTGTATGCTTGCTTCCCCCATCTCTATTGTTATTCAGGAGAATGGGTCTCAGTGAAATTTGCAATTTACTGGGTGAAAAATTTAATCTCAGGGTTCAGATGAGGCTGTTTTCCTTGTTCCATATCTCAAACCCATAAAGATGAATTAATTCTTAAAAGGAAACAACATTGAGCTTGTATCAAATTCAATTTTTTAGATTCAGTAAACCATAACAGTTAAAAACACATGAATGAGGAAATTTGGGGATGATATCTATGTATCTGAAAAGGAACAGGTCAGCAGGCTGATGAATAATATTTCACTTGTCTAGCTGTAGAAGCAATAAGATGCTGAGTGATTCCTCAGACCTAGTTGTGATGTCATTAAGATTAAATAAAAACTTATTAATTGGCATTTAAAAAATAAAAGAATGAAAAGTCAGGCCACAGATTGAGAGAAAATATTTGGAAATCACATCCATTGTGAAGAGAGAAGATCAGCATCATTAACTATTTTAGGGGCTGCAAATTAAAGCCACAAGGAGACATCACTGTATATGTCTGAGAATAACTAAATTAGAATAAATTTAATTTTTTTTATAAAAGAAAAACTGACAATACTAGTGCTGTGGAAGATGCAGAGCATCTATAACTCATGCGTTGCTGGTTGGAATACAGAATGATAGAACTACTCAAGGAAAAAAATCTAGTAGTTTCTTACCTAGATACATAACCTAGAAGGCTCAGTCCTCGACATTTACTCGAGAAATAGAGATATATTTTCACACAAAAACCTATGTGTGAATGCTTACCAGTGGCATTACTCAGTGGTGCATGATCAATATCCTCCAGAAGCTAGATGAGGATTGTCAATAAACATTGTAGGAAATGGAACCTGTCTTTATCTGCCAAGACCTAGCCCTTACCATTTGCTATTAACTGATTAATTTGAAGGTGAGCCACCAAATAAAATCTAAAGCAGCTTCATCATCCCAAGATAGAAAATTAATGAACTCTTGTTCAGAGCAAATTCAACACCCTAAATGTTTTTCATGGGTGAAGATCATCAGTCACACTGGGGATGAATGAGATACAAAAAGTGTGGGCTTCTTAATGCTCTCTGGACCTTTGTACCAGAAATGAGGCTATCCTTGCTACTGACTGGGTCTTCAGGCATTTGTAATCAGTCTGGCAAGTTATGTTCCTACCAGGTATTGCTTAGTTGTGGGAAAATACTAGTTGCAAAACATAAATTGATGGTGTTTCTTTGCAGATCTTATCACTGTTTATATGAACAAAACTTTGGCATGGTTTCTATTTCAGATCACAAAAATGGACAGCACTTTATAATACCTCAAATGGCCGACAGGTAAGACCATTTAACTACTTACCAATTTTATCTGTCACTGATATTTCCATGGTTGTATCGTGTTTAAGTGTATTGTATGTTGTGTTTAACAAAGCCCATACATTTTTCTCTTTTACGGCTATGCAATTTGGAAATAAGACGGCTGTAAGTAAACTATCATATACAACTTAAGTTTGAAAGAGCACAAATACCAAATTACTAAAAAGGAAAATGAAGTCAGTGATAATATCACAGGTTCAGCCAGTTGTGATGGTATATTATGACTATGGATTATATTCATAGAAATTTATGTATTAAGTATATTCTTTGTCGATAACAGGAGTTGACAGTTTTTTTGTCACTAAGGTCTAGATGGTAAATATTTTAGACTTCGTGGGTCATAGTTTCTGTCACAACTGCTTAGCTCTGCCGTTTGTAGGTGAACACATCAATGGACACTATGTAAAGGAAGTTTGTCTGTTCTAACAAAATTTTACTTCTGGACACTGAAATTTGAATTTCATACGATTTTTGCATTATGAAATATTCTGCCCTCTCCTTTCTACTCTCAATTCTTAACTCATGGGTTCAACAAAAAGGGGGCTTCCAACCCCTACCATGTGAGGTCAGATGAATTCTTGACTGAGGAGTATATTTAAAGAACTTTTTTCATCCAATGACCTTTGCACAAACAAGAGTTTATAAAATGATTAAATACTGTTTCAATTATAATCCTGTGATTCTGATTTTCAGTCTTTTTTGCATTTTCTTCTTTTTATAATGCTTCAAAAATAATGACTTCTCACTTAAAGACCTGTGTACTAATCTGTCAATAGTTTTTGTCTTTTAGTTGGCTGGTGATTACTTTTTCCCCTGTGATATTATAAGATTATGGTATTTCTAGGAGTTATTTTTTATCACGTTCTTGTTCTTAGTGGTTGGGCCATAGAATTTTTGGGCCATGTCCATGAACTTTAATATCTTGATCCGTTTATTATATTAATCTCACAAAAATGTCTCCATTTGCTTATTAGTTTTGTACATTTTCTTAGCAGTCTGGATTTGTCTGAATTGGCAAAAGCTGCTAAGAAGAAACTTCAGTCTGTGAGTATCTATATCCTCATCCATGCCAGTATAGGAATCCATATGTCCTGTTAATAGCTTTTCTCCTCATATTACTTATTGGATCAGATGATTTTATTTTTGTTGGATGTTAAATCAGAAGACCATTGTCTATATAGCAACAAAGACTGAAATTACTATTAAGTTTAGTATGTCCAATTTGTTACCTGTTTCAAGTAATGCCATTTACCTCTGTCATTTTGAACGTGAAGACTGCCTTTGATGTTAGGACTTTCTTCTTGTGAGTGTTGCCTAGTATCTCTCAATAAATGAGTGAGACGCAGTTCATAGGACTACTTTCTGTAGCTTCTAGGATGCTAGAGAATAATCGGAGCAAATGCTGAATTGGTAAGTACACGGATTCTCTCACAGCCATTGGGATTCATCTACTATTGTAGCTCTCTTGCAGGTCCTATTATTAGCCTTTGTAAGTGTATGCTTCTGAAACTGGTAGTCATTCCCTCCATATGCACCCAGAATTTGCCCAGTGCTCAGGTCATACCCTCCTTTAACCTGTGGTTTTCTTTCCATCCTGCCCACCTCAGTCTTAACCAGGGCCTCAAGAAATCTGTTGCTCCGGGAATAATTTCTTTTCGTTTAGTCCCCGAAGTGAAGCCTTACCAGGGTTCTTCCTCAGCTGCTTTAATTACCAAAGTAAGCTCCTCAACTGTCCTCCTGCTCTCTGGATCAGAACTAAGATTCTTTACTTCTTTGTGACCTTTAAGGGCATTGCCCAATTCTCACCTTTTAGTTCTTGCCCTTGTTCCTGTCCTGTGTATGTTCCGAATAATTTTTCTGAGTTAGCACTCTGTAGCCACTAGGTGCCACCCCTAATCCTCCTTCAGGGATCTTCTGCCTGCAATGCTCCTTTTTTCCAGTTTCCATCTCTGTCATGCAGGGAGCTGAAATCTGACCACCTTCATAATAGGTAGGAGTTTTTCCAAGGCCAAGTTGCAAATCCCTAATTTATGACTTTCTCTTCATTCCCCTTTTCTCAGAAGACCCTTTACTAGAATTTCACATAATTATTAAATATTACATAAAAATAAGTTTATCTCTATTAGCATTTAACTGTAATATGAAATAAATTATTTTATACAATTTGTTTGGTGTCTCTGTGTTCTGTATCTATGTTTTTTTGTGTCTGTGTATTTTATTGCCTTTTTAAATTAAGGAGGTTATATATAGTAAGATGCTGAATGTTGAAGTCAGCACGAAATATATGATTTCCTTTTAATGCTTATCATACACTCCCCGGTTCTTATGCTTTAAATTCAGACATTACCCATGAAACCCAAGTTCCCTTTGACTCCTACTCTTGCTAGACTGAGGTCTGTGAGGAAGCTGGGGCTGTAAAACTGCTGGCATGTGGCAGGCACTAGTTATATGGGATAAAGTGGAGTATGGTCCCAAGAACTTGGGCTCTGGGTCAGATGGTCAGTTGATATGCTCTTTAGCCTCTCTGTACCTTGATTTCATCCCCTAGAGAAGGGGGATAATGTTCCCACAGGGGTTGCAAAACAGGACTGCTCATTAAGGGTAAGCTGCCTTGCTGTTTGTTGACTGCCCTGCCTTCTCCTCACAGGTAACAACTCTTCTCAGCGCTAGTGCAATGTTTGTCATCCAGTATCTTCCTTCTCCCCTCCCTTCCTAATGAAAAGCTGAGAAAATGCAGTTACTAAACATTAACAGTTAGAGAGATTTAAACTTGGAAGGAAGGTCCGGCACTACTGACTTTGTGACTTTAGGCAACGTACTAATGTCTGTGTCTCAATATCTTATCTATAAAGTGGGATAATGATAGTAGAGGCATGACTGTTAACTATGAAGGTATTAGCACAATGTTTAGAATATAAGCTCTCATTCAATATTGCTGTTTTAATTGTTAATAATAATAATAATAATAATAATGCCATTTGTACTCCCTTGGAGGAAAAGAGACTGGATGTTTATGATGCAAGTTTTAAGTTCTTAGTGTTTAATCACCTTATCTAAAAAAGACCCCCAGAGGGTTTTTGTTTGTATGTTTTTTTCATTATAAATGTAACCACACTAGAGAAAATTTGGAAAATAGAAAAGGGGCATGATCCTCAATCTCTATATACCTAATGGATTTAAGTCCAGTATTTTGGTGTATTTTCCAATTCTCATTTCTCTTCTTTTTTTCCCCCCAGACCCATTTGATGATTGTTTTATTCATGCTGTTTCTAGAAAGGGGTGTTTATATCTCTTTTTCAGTTGGGCCTAAATTATAATGACAGAATTTTATATCTTTTTTTTTTCAACACCAATGTACTGTACCCATTTTCCAAGTTCCCTTGAGGTCTGGATAGCCAGCATTTTAAACTGTTGCATTGAAATATCTTCTGGTCATTGTGTGAGTGTATATTTATTAAGCCCTGTGTATATGCCAGGTACACAGAAGGGAACAGAACAAATTCCCTGCCCTCACAGAGGAGGGGAGCAGTTAATTAGAAATAGCAGCCACCAAGCTTTAGGGGTTATTATGGGAGGAAAAAAGTATTAAAAAGGGCCAGAGTCTGGCTTGGGAAGTGAGGAAGAACCTGATTGTTGTACCCACCTTGATTCCCATGTGGGGCTGATTTTATTGGCTTCTGAAAGATCACAGAGAGACTTATCCCAATCTAGGTGGCCTATTTTAGTTTCTTTTCCTACCTCTGGTTTAGGCTCCTATATATTTGGAGATACTGGCTGATGCTCTCAGAGACTTATCCCGATCTAGGTGACCTGTTTTAGTTTCTTTTCTTACCTCTAGTTTAGGCTTCTATATATTTGGAGATACTAGCTGATGCTCTCAAGTGGTGATATCATAAGAAGAGTAAAGGACTTGATCCCGCTTCTGTGATCATGCTCTTTAGGTCCCCGTTATCTCCTTTAGAGTGAATCCAATCTGTATATCACAAAGTAGTGAGGCTGCTGTGGGGGCCAAATGTTTCCAGAGGATCTGTACTGCATTAGAAACATTATTGGGGATTTACTAAGCTCTCACCGGCTAAAACTGGAGATGAAAGAGAATAAGGCACACTCTTTGCTCGTTTTCCGAGTGTTAATTCTTATCCCTTGTGTCCCTGATATTTTTTACTTTCAGCTGAGTAATCATTTGTTTGAAGAACTTGCCATGGATGTGTACGATGAAGTAGACAGGCGAGAGACTGATGCAGGTGAATAATCACTGATCTTTACCTAATAAGTTTCTGTTAATAGGGGTCAGTGACAAAGCCTCACTGTTGTTTTTCTTGCCCATTCTCTGCTGTCCTGATAATGTTTGTCCGTATTTACAATGTAAATGTGCCCACATTACATATATATATATGCACATATATGTGTATATGTAAATGTGGATATATATTGCTTGGAAAATGCACCTCCCCAAGGCTCCCTAGTAGCATGGAACTTGTGGCTCTCAGGGGAGCAGTGACACACCCATGATGATGAGATTTCTATCTTTGACTTTTTCCTCTGGCTAGTCTGGCTTGCCACGCAAAACCACAGCACCCTGGTAACTGAGACAACTGTTGTCCCTTTCCTTCCGGTTAATCCTGAGTACTCATCCACACGGAATCAGGCAAGTAACTGAGTGTAAAAAGTATTCGTGTTATTTTGGGAATGGCTAATACTGTATCTCATTTTCCCAGGACAGGCATTTAAAATGTTTTGATTGATGAAAATGTTAATTAATATCTTATACACATAACCACACACCCTTCACAAATTGGTAACATAAGCAATACATGTAAATAAATGACAGCGAAAGTACATGAAACAATTCACAGAAGAAATATAAATGACATAAGTATGTGAAAAAAATGTTTAACCCTAATAGTAGTCCTACAAACCAACCTAAAGCCTTTACAAGGGGGAGGGAGGGTAAAATTGGGAAATTGATGAGCACAAGAGATTAAGGTGATGGTTTGTGGATGATGTTGTGATGGGAGAACCTTGAGGTATACAATGATGTAATGTGTGTGTGTGTGTGTGTGTGTGTGTGTGCGCGCACGCAATCAGTAAAACAAAGTTGAATAAAATAAAAACCTAAAGTCTTTAATGGAAGTTTCACTAGTCAGATTAAGAAAGTTCATTATACAGGATCCACCAATCTGCTAAGGATGTGGCGAAATGGGCTTTCTCATGCTTACAGATAAGAGTTTGAATTGGTGTAGACCTCAGGAAAGCAATTTGTTACCAGTTTCAGAAGTTTCAAAATTAAGTGCATCTTTTTACATAGGAATTCCTTATTTGAGAATATGTTCTAAAAAAAAAAAAAATACAAAAATTTGTGCACAGTGATTTCACCACAACTCTATATCATAACAGAATATTTAAGCAATTCAATCACCCATCAAGAGAACCGTAGGAAGATCTTCTAATTTTTACTGACTAATGACAATGTACATGAGTTGCATCCCAATGTCTAGACTTTGTGTAAAAATCTTGAGATTTTCCTTCAAATTAAGTCTTCACTACGAGGTCTACTTCAAAAGTGAACTGATAGTAGGAAAAAAAGCACCAGGTAGAATTTTTTTGTGTTCACACAAAAAATAATAATAATAATGTGTTGTGAGAAGGTCTTTTATGTAAATGGTTTAAAGCTGTTTGATTGTATGACTGGTTGCTGTCTACGGCCATACCACCCTGAACGCACCCGATCTCGTCTGTTTGTATGACTGGTTGCTGATGAGTTGATCATGCTGGAAGGTTTTTGTCAACATCTAGCATTAGTCTGGCTACATATATGTGAATATTCTTGTATTTTTACAATTGGGGCTCTTTCTAATTATTTTTTTTTTACTCTCAGGGCAGACAGAAATTAGCTCGATTTAATGCCCATGAATTTGCCACCCTGGTTATTGATATTCTCAGTGATGCCAAAAGGAGACAACAAGGCTGTCCTCTCTCTAATTCAAAAGGTAAGTGTTTCAAACCTGTAAATATTTGCTTCCCTGGCCTTCTAGACTTGATGCAGGTGTTAAATTTAAAGTTACAAATTTAAATAGTATAAGCATTGCAATATAAGTCTATTGGTAGAATGTTTTGAAGGAAAACTTACCCCTTTGAGCCTGGTGAAATACAACTATTTCAGCATTACTAGCGGCTAGTCAAATGTCTCTTATACATGATTCTTTTTCTCTTGGGTCACCTATCTGCCCTATGAAATTACATCCTGAAATTAACCCCAGAGTTTGACTTAGGTTTTGTTTAAAGACATAAAAAAATATACCTTATTGATTGAAATTACAGCTCACCTGCTCTTTCCCCGCAAGACTGAGTACTAAATAGAGTTTGTTACTGTAAACTTAAAATGTATACAGTGAGAATTACTGTTATTTAAAATTATCAAGCGAACACTGAGCATACTATTACTGCATTTTTTCCTAATTAAGTAAGTAATGCATTTTTTATTATAAGACTTTTGAGCAGAAATTGAGTTTTCAATTAGCATTGAATTCCCCAAAGACAATAATCACTAGCTGGCAGCAGTTCTTGATTTTATTGGTTCAACCAGGAATAAACATATTCTAAGAAAGTTTATTAAGCTTTAAGAGAAGGTGCTATTACAGCAGTCCTTTCTTAAATTCGAAATCTCAAATTATATGCTTTGATTTGGTGGTTCCATTTCTAAGTGTTAGTTGAAGGAAAATCAGAAATTTATGCACTATAGAACACAAAAAAATATTAGAAACAACAAAATAAGTACTAAAGCAATGATTAGTTACATATTTGTGTAGTATAGACTTTTTCTTAATGATGGTAATGACATAAAGTAATTTTTTAGTATTTTACCAACTTGGTAAAGAAAATATATGCATATGGATAAGTGAACCTGTCAGCTGTAAGTATAAGCATTATTTACAGATTCCATATTTGCAAACTTACCTGTTAGCTAAAATGTATCTGCAACCCCAAATTAGTACTCATAGCACCTTCATGATAATTTATGGACATGTACAGAGTTGCAAAAATTTTTAAGTTACCCAAACATAGGTTCCCAGCTGACATTGAACAAGGTCTCACACTGCTTTTTGGAGGGGTTGTGTTCTGTAGTATGCACATGTCAAGGTCTGTTAGTGCCAGATTTTTCAAATTTTTTCATACTTTTTTTAATGATGTCATTATTTAAAATTACCCCCAAGCACAATGCTGAAGTGCTATCTGGGATTCCTGAGCACACTGAGGTGTCTGACACAGTAAGATGTATTTTCTAAGGTACATTGAGTTACAGTGCTCAACAGTGCTTGTGAACTGTAGAGCCAACAACATATGTTAAAGAAGGTATCTTTAAACACAGATAAAGCAAGTTTATTTACTAATCAGTTGATGAAAATGTGATGAGACTCTTGCAAGAACCTAACTCTATATTTCCACTGAGAACAGCAACATTATGGATGGTAATTATAGCAACTAATGAAAATTGATTTTGTTTTATGCTTGGGGTAAAAAAAGACAGGAAGGAAATAAACTGAAATGTATCAGTGGATATGACTGATAATTCCATTTTCCTTATTTGTTCATTACAAATTTTCTATATAGAATTTTTATTACTTCTGTAATTAGATGATGTGAATATTTGAAATAGCAATTTAAAAAAATTTAAATTCCTTGTAAGTAAACATGACACCCTGATAGTGCATCAAAATATCCAGAAACAGTACTGAAAACCAGGTTAACATTATGCTGCTTAAAAGAAATTGGAGAGATTTATACAATTTTTTAGATCTTTTATTCAAAGCATCCCTGAGGTACAAGTGTGACTACTTGTTGAACATCTAGTTTCTGGGTTCAGTTTAACACTAGTATAACTTGTTTTCAAGGTTATGTCAGAACATTATTACCCTGTAAACAGATTAGAGATATAATTATTTTTAGTTAGAGCTTTATTTTTGTGATTTGGGGCTACAGTCAACCTCCTTGAATCATTAGAAACTTGGAAACTTGCCTTTTTTCTATGAGCAGCTGTTTGCAAAACCAGCTTCTTGATTTGCCCACATTTGGTAATTAGCTCAGAGGGGTGCTAGAATCATGCAGCTTAGCGTTGGTCACCTGGATGGTTGATTAATCTGTTATCCCTACCTTGGTTATTTCTGTCCTTTCAGTCTTTCAAGTGGCTAGTCCAGAAACTCTCCTAATATTCTTTTGGGAGAAAAGAAATGTGTTAGCCTGAAGTAAAGTATTTGCTTCTGTTGATAGACAATGTGGAGCTCATACTGAAAGCAATCAATAACCAGCACAATATCGACTGTCAAGACAATGACCAGCCAGACTACGACAGTGTGGCATCAGATGAAGACACAGATTTGGAAGCTGTCACCAGCAAGGCAAACAGGCAGAAGGTGAGGTGACACATTGTACACAGAGATGAAATAGTTCTAAAATTTTCCTCATGAAAAATTGACTTATTTGTAAATTATTTAAGGACCGTTCCTGTGCAAGTGCTAGGAGATAAAGTTGACTTCACTGCTCTTTTGGACCAAACAAAGAAGGCAAATAGTTTTTGAATAGAGGGGTCCTTTGAATCCTCAAGTCAGTTGCTAAATCACAGCCCTGCTATACTATAATGGTGACTTTGTAAAACTTGTGAGGAGGAACTGGTATTTTTTATTCATTTAACAAATGTTAACTGATGCCACTTCTCTGGATAGTATTCTCCTGAATGAGGCCTAGACCTTTTTCTGTAAGGCTGTTCCTGGCGACCAGGAGAGAGAACTTCAGTAAAAGGTACAAAGTGACAGTGTTATAAGAAGCACAGACAGACGTAGGTGGGGTTTGGGTGTGAGAGGACATAAAAATACTGAGGAAGAGTATCTGGGGAGGCTTTGTAACTGAGATTGTTCTTCAGGTATGCTGTAAATGGTACATGTGCAGTTTCCAGGCTGAAAAGCCTGGACCTCAGTGGGCAATCCAGAGCTAGGAAGCTTTTAGCGGGATAGGAAGGTGATGGTCAGAACCACGTTGGGTCCTCTTTTTTGAAGGACCATTTCCCTGGAGGAAAAGAATTCTGGCAACTCCTGAAGAAATTCAAACAGGAATTGATACAGGCTGCCTCAGCACCTAAACTAGGAGTGGGGTACTCAGAAATTGCTGTAGCAAAGCATTAGCCTGAGAAGAGGGCAGCAGGGATTTGGTTGGTCTACCCATGGCTGAATCCCTAGGACTTCCCTGGGACCTGGCCCACAGCTAGGGAACAGAAAACACTGAAGAGTGGAAAAACAGGAAAAAGAGAGTAGACTGCCCTTGACAATACATCAGATCTTCAAAGTGGGGAACTCGACGTATAGAAGGTATTATATCTGGAGTTTTCCAACTCACATAATTGTGACATAGTGGTGCCATTGACTGATGGGTGGAACATGGAGGGAATGGCAAGAATGTCATTCCTCCTGTTTGAAATGCCTCTGTTCAAACTCCACAGAATGGATTCGTTCAGAAAAAAATCAAAGTCATGAGCAGACCCTACACAGTAGGATCCTTAGTGGACCGGTGATTCCAGCTCCCCTGCTCTGCACACCCACTCCCTTGATAGCTAAGCTCTGCTGCTAGAACATTCTCTCTCCAGACAGCCATTCAGCTAATATCTTCACCTCCTTTGAACTGTTGTCAAGTCTTACCTACCAAAGGTTTGCCCCACCTGCCTAATTAAAATGTACCCTCCTTCACTCCTATTCTAGCTTCCAGACCCTCACCCTGCTCCATTTTGCTTATTTTACACACTTACTCCTTTTGTCACACTATTACATTACTTAGTTTTGTTTCCTTTCTTACTCTGCTGGGATGTCAACACCATGGAAGCAGGAATGTTTGTCTCTTCTGACAGAGCCCATGCCCCTAGAATACCGTAAGAATCTGTTGGAATGAATACATTCATGAAAGAATGAATTAAAAAAAAGGAATGATCAAGAGAAAGGCAGATAAGACAAAGCATTTAGTTTAGTCAATTTCAGAGTAGATTTTGAGCCCCACTAATCTAATTTGTTGGAAAATACTGCCTTTAAATTTTTTTCAAATAATATAGTAAACCCCACCTTTATGTTTTAATTTTGTATTATGCTCAGAAGCCTTTATTTGATTTGATTAACTCTGCAATCCAGCTGACATGATCAAAATTTGAAATTCTTTAGCTGTCAGTCTTGAATGTTATCATCTCAGATTGTGAACATTTTCCCCAATTTATTTTTAGAGTCTAGATTCAGATTTATCAGATGGACCAGTCACTGTACAGGAATTTATGGAGGTCAAAAACGCTCTAGTGGCTTCTGAGGCCAAGATACAGCAGCTAATGAAGGTGAATAACAACTTGAGTGACGAGCTGAGAATTATGCAGAAAAAGGTAACATATTAATAAATGCCAGGATAATTGACTCTTTAACCGCATAGTATAAGGAAGAATCCCAGGCACAATGCTTGTGGTCAGAATGAAGAACAGTTGTACTTGTGATAGACCTTTAAAACTATTTGGACCAAGCTGTCTTTTTGGAAACAGTTTGTATATTTCAAACGAAATAGCCTCGATTAGAATTAAATCCAGAGAACGTTTTCCAAGTAGGAGATATATAATAACCTAATCTATTATGTGTTTGTGTCAGTTATAGTAATATTTGAATTATTCTGTGCTTCCTGGGAATCTGGATACCTCTCCATGGATAAGATTCTTCCTCTTGCTAGTTCTAAGGAATGATATCACTGTGGAGACAGAACAGACTAAAGCCTTGGACAGGTGGACTTTTTTGACAGCATCCTAGTCCCACCCCACTTCCAGGCTCGGTGCTATACAAGAGGTGTCCCCCCTGTTCATTCTTACTCTAAATTGTTACCCTTCCCACCACCACCTTGTCCACCCTGTCCACACCCCTGTTTTCTTTTTTACGAATACTTAACACTAATTTGTGATGTCTTCAGAGACTAGAACAGGACCTACCACAGAATAGCTTCTTGGTAAATATTAGAAAACATTTACTTGCAGTAGCAAGACCTGTACAATGGTGAGAAACTGTCCTTTTTGCTCAGCATTTTCTCATTCACTGGATTATGAGTCAGAAATAGATGAATACATTAATTCCTAAAAAGAGTTTGCAATAGTTAATAGCAAAGAATATGCTTAAGAAAGCATATGTATATAATTCTTTATGAAAATGATAAGAAAAAATGTGGAAAAATTCTCAGTTCTACCCAAGACTTTACAAACCAGGAGGTTTTGTACACATTCCTTAAATAGAAACAAGAATAGAACATATTGTGTATGTTTTCATACATAGGTTAGAAGAGTATCATTACCAAGAACAAGGCATGGTTCATTTTATTGGTGAATGGGCCCTTTTTAGTGATAACTTCGTAAAGGAAGGAGGAGAACTAAAAAGAAGCTCTCAAGGAAGAGCTTAAGAACTCAGGGAAGAGCTTAGAGATTAATACAGAGCACCTCACCTGTGGTTTGGCTAGGGTGCTTTTGGTGTTGAGTTCTAGATTAGTTTTGAGGTCTTTTGAGGAAAATGACTACAAGGGGGCAAGAATGCCTGAAGATTAGTCAGACTTTGGTACTTGCGCTGTGACCTCCTACCCCTATCTGGGACCAGAGATCAACCATGAACAAGACAGGGTTTGCACTTCTTCTGTCTTTTCTGAAATGACTTTTATTTAATGGTTTATAGTTTGTCCCCTTAACTGAACAAACATTTTTGTCAAGGTGACTTTTTCTGACACATGCTGACTTTGCCGCTATAATCAATCTGCTGAGCGACGTTTTTATTCTATAACTCTCCTTAGAATATTTGTGAAAATTCTCAGAGATAAGCATGTATCTCTGAAAACAAATGTATCGAGCGTCTTTAAGACAAGCAGAGTAAAATTATTTGCCATTGTTTGTGGATTATCTCCTCAATTCTTTGAAATGCTTTTGATTATTTATTAGCGAGTATTCAATTGTAACTTGATTTCCTGTTTTACTGCTTCCAAACAAAAAAGTATAGCATTGTTTAAATTTATCCAAAGCTAAAAAAAATTTTTTTTAAATAAATAAATAAATTTAGCCAAAGCTATCTCTAATGATAGCATACTAGAGTTTTTATAAATTAAGACCAGGGATTTGTGCTCATCAAAACACATTCAAGCACAATGCAGGCTGGCATTTTAGAGACATGAAAAGCGTTAAGATAAAGGTACAAATTCCAAGGCCTTGTTTGAATCGCCAGACAAATGTGTGATCAGGCTTATCAGTCTTTTCTTGAGAGATGTGTGTGAGTTAGTTTCTTACTCTTTGCACCTTGACCTTTTCATTTTGAGACATGGATTCTCTTAATAGTTTTGACTGTCACCTTATGCCAGTGTGTATCCTGGAATGTAGGAATTTGCAGTGGCTGCTTGTCACTGGGCAGCTGTTCATTTTTGGTAAGAGCATTGTTGATATAAGAAAGCTTGTCTGTCATTCCTTAATGGATCACTCAGAAAAAACAGAATGAGAGTTTTTCTGGGGAAGAGGCAGCAAGTTTCAGTGTCACAAAAGTTTGTTACTTTTAATGCAAAGTATGTAGAATTTGTTTATTTCAGAAAAGATGTAATGATTTTATTTCGAAATCAGGTTAAGTTTATATATATGTAGTTGATAAAGTAGCATGATTCCTATCTGATCTTTCACATTTAACAGTTGCTTGGAAAGGATGCTAATTAATGAAGAGGAGCAGCTGCTTTTCATGTATTTTTCACACATCGGTGCTTTCTAAATAGAAATTGAAAGTAACTCCTAACACTGAATGTGTTTGCTATTGAAAAAGTAATGATCTTCTGGTTGCTCGCGGACTAAAGGCTTGGCCCTGGTGGGGAATTTGGTCAGATTTTGCAATCTCTGTCAAAGAGTAGACAGCTGAACTCATACCACACCCAGCGTATAAAATATCATGGAAGATGAAGGAGCACCAGAGGGGAAGGACACTGTGCAGACTGGACTCAGTTAATTGTGTTTAAAATGCCAGCCATTAAAGAGTAACCTGATCCCTTGCTGATCCCCTAACTAATCCATCCAACACCATGAAGCACCATGTGAGGAATGGGAAGAGTTTTCAGGGTCTCCAGGTGACAGCCTCTAATTATAATGAGGTGGTGCCAGACAGGTTAGTGTTTAAAGCTGACACCCCCATGATCGCATTTTTGGGTGACAAAGCCAAAGGAGAGAAAGGCCAGTATTCCGGCCCTGGCTGAAAGTTGACCGATCACCAGAGGGAAGCGAGTATGCTACGTGGAGCATTCAGATGAAGATGTTAACATAGTTCATAGGTTCCAGTTGTCTTAATGTTACATTAATATAGCAAACTTACATTGGTTCATATCCCTCTACTTTTTTAAAGTGCTAAATTGTTTGGAATGTCAAGAGAATTATGTAATAAAAGCATGTTGATCATAATTTTTCTTGTTGGCTTTTTGGGAAGCAATAGCTGATCTGATTTTTCATAAGCTGAATTTGACTCACTTTCTTGCTTTGCAAAGCAACTCGAGTTATCTTTGTGCTGCTTCCATGGTGTCTGCTGGCATTTTTGGCATTTGCAAATAAATTGCCCAGCGCTCATTTGAAAAACAAGTTATCCAAGTGATATTTTAATGATCTCCAGCTCTCATTTGAAACACCGTAAAATAATTCTTAAGAGGACAGCTTGCCTGCAAACATTTCCCATGACCAATTTTTAAGTGATTATACATTTGTTTTCAAAATGTCTAAACTGCAGTTTTTCCAGAAATTAAACTATTTAGTTTGCTTGAGTGATGAAGTCAGTTGATTGTGTTTCACTCATTCTAGAAAGCTTGTGTTTGTAGTTGCCTTTTACTTGCAACCCAGCTAACTGTTGTTCATATTGTTTAAAGCTGGTAGTTTTTTGTGTTTATGTTCGCTGCTTGCTATAGTCCCACTGCCAAACGTTTCTTTCAGCTTCAAACACTCCAGAGTGAAAATTCGAACCTCAGGAAACAGTCCACAACCAATATATATCAGGTGCAAACTGGTTCTGAGTACACAGATACTTCCAACCACTCTTCTTTAAAACGACGTCCATCTGCTCGGGGCAGTAGGCCCATGTCCATGTATGAGACGGGATCAGGTCAGAAACCATATCTCCCGTTGGGAGAAGTGGACCACCCTGAAGAGAGCAGAACAAGACTCCAGCCTTTCCCCGCACATGTAAGTAGCGCCTCCAGCACTTCGCTGTTCACTCTGTGTCCAGCCTGACTACGGCAACTCTTCTGAACCTGCCAATCCCCCACCCCCATTTCTCTGACTTACCAGTTCTGGCTGGGAGACTTCTTGAGTTTGTTGTATTAACCCGTCAACAGAGGCATGCATTATTCCTGCAGACACACCGGGTATTGCCCCAAGTATTCTAACACAGTTTGGAGTTCTGGCTTTTGCACCTTTCCTCCACTATACTCACAGTATCTTTCCTAGTTAGCTGGAACTTTTTTTCATAATCTGATTTACCCCTTGGAAAGAAAAAAATAGTAAAGGCCACCAGTAGGAGTCTGTGTGGTCTTCTTTAAGGGAGAGGTGTAGGTGTTTGTTAAGGACTGGAACCTTTAGAATTCAAGGTACTTTTTCTGCTCCTTCCAAGTGAGCACGTGGTCTCTGTGGCCTGGGCTTGCAGGGTAAGTCTAGATGCCCCTCGGCTTTCATAGCCTGTCCATGTGGTCAGCATGTCTGCTTAGCTTCTGCATCACTATCCTCCTCTCTGGGGAAAGTATGGCTTTATCGTTTCATAAGAATGAGATGGATGTAAAAATTCTAACTTTAAAAATGTTGTATTCTAATGATTGTATTTTGTAATGGGATGCTAAAAGTCTTATTTTACAGTGAGATGAGTATTTTGTGTTGGGAAGTTTTGAAATGTATTTCTTTTGAATTAATGTTTAACACCTATGTTTTCACTTAATGTTATGGACACTTTGAATTTACATGATGTTTTTTCCAGAGTAATTATTTTTTTGAATGTCAATTTTGTTATTCCTTCAGTCAAATTTTATAGGTATTTCCAAAAAAATTCTGAGTAAATGCACAGTATAAGTAAGTAAATTAAACCATAGTTTAATTTTGTCAACTTTCGTGCAGTAAAATTACAGTGTTATTACATTATAGTTGAAAGTCTATTACTTGACTTTTTAAACTGTTTTCATTAAATATTCTAAGGCAATTTATTGTAATGGGAATACCATTGAAATAAGTATCTTTTTGTATAACTGAGAACAAAATGTAAGAAAAACAACTTTTGTTAGTTTTTATAGTGTACCTTATATTTTAGAAACATTTAGAATGTACAAATGTCAATAATTTTGTCAAATTATTGTAGTTCTATATCTGTACTAAAGAGTAGATTGTTAACAACATAAACCAACTTTTAACCATATAGTTTATTATTTCATATTATCAGTTCTGCTCTCAAAGCAGGTATTAATTTTAAGCCACCTATTAAAAAAGGTTTGGATGAATTTGACAAACTGTGCTAGGTATTATATTTTCCATTATAGAAAGATAGCCTATAAATTCCAAGTAATTTCAAGAAGGCATTTTACTAAGGAATAAAATACCTCTGGGAATCTACTCAGCTATCATGGCAGTTCACCCACCTGTCACAGAAATCTCAGCATTGACCTCACATAATGAGTTGTTTTTTAGAATACTTTTACTGAGAAACCTGGCTGAAGTCAGGGTAGGTGTTGATGGGGGTTTTGTTTGTTTTGTGTTTTCCCGAGTGTGTTTCTTTTTCCCCTTCCAGATCGGGAGGAGTGCGTTTGTGACCTCCTCTTCATCTCTGCCTTCCTTCCCCTCCACACTCTCCTGGTCCAGGGACGAAAGCGCCCGAAGGGTTGAGTACATTCTGACTGGTCTGCTCTCTGGAAGATGGGCAGTGCTCTGGCGCTTTATGCTTCTCCTGGCCCCCTCTGTCCCTCTCTAACTGCTCTCTGTCCTGCATGAGGCAGCGCTGTCCTCCTGGTGTCTCACACACATGCACACATGCATGTCTGCAGGAGGTGGCCTCCTTTGTGGCTAACTACACTTTGCTCAGTTTCACATAATGCTTAACAAAGTTCACAATTCACGCTGTAACATTTATTGTGAGCATACTGTCTTTTTAAATAATTGGAAAATTAGCTGGCTGCTGGTTAAATATTGCAGTAGGGCAAATCTTGCGCATTTCTACAATTAGCAGGTTCAAACTAGTTTATTTGGAATTACTGAAGTACTAAGACAATATGCTTTTTAGTTTAGTTTTGTTTTTTACCTCTTGACCCAGAAATGCCAACATGAAACTTGGCAGACCATGGTTTTGCAGTCCCTGTCTCTACTTCTGGAGTGTTTGAGGCATAGACTGTTTTACTGTGACCCAGTTCACCTTAGTAGTTGGTCACGTTCCACCTGTTGAAGTATGAGTTATGGTGCCTGTAGAGTCAGGTAAGTAGCTTGTGGAGTAGTCAGGCAACAAATAGTTTTGAAGCCCCTCCTCCAAAACCCCTGTCTTACCAAAAGGTCTTACTCCACATTTTGATAAGGTAGTTGAAGGGTCCTTGGGATTTAAGACATTCTGCTCCCAATGTCACAGATGATTTAAAAAGTTTACTGAAAACTGGGTAGGTCATGGAAAGAGCACAGATTCTGAAGACCCATGTTCAGGTGCTGGCACTCTCTCTCTTTATGTTTTCGTAGTAGAAGGGTGGTGTAACTAAGGTGAGAAAAGAGAGAAGAGGGGCCACATTTACAGACAAGAAAGGATTTATATTGGGCCTTGTCAACTGCTTTTACATTTGCCTTGTCAGCTGCTTTTACATTAGCAGGAATGGCAGAGATTTGTTCCCACTGTCAGTGCCATGTGGCTCACAAAGGGCCTTTGCGGGTTCTTTTCTGTACTTTGAAGTAGCTATTCAAAATGTCTTCATAATATTAAATTAATAATAATTAAGGGGCAATTAAAAATCTCACTTGTGATTTTGTTAATAAGAATCAAACCTCTTGTCCGTTGTGAAATTTGTTTTAAAAGCTTTTTTGTTGGAGGCAGTTTTGAAAATCACAGCAAGAATTTGCCTGCCCAGACAAAGTTTTGTATATGGTTAACAGTCAGGCCATTTACTGATAATCCTGATTGTTTCTGATAGCATCATCAAGAGTATAGTTTTTTCAGGTGTGTCTATTTGTAGAGAAAACTGCAAATCTATTAAATAAACTGAACCAGCACCAGCTATACGGTAACTTTTCTATTAACAGCTTTGAGAGAACAGCATTTTTAACTAATAGATCTTAACTGCATGATTACAGTAATTTTCATTGAATTAAATACTACGTAATTTGAGATCCTGTACTAAGCTTTTTTGACTCTGAAGAATTTCATGCGTAAGTAACTGATTTCCTGGGTTGTTATTGCTATCTGTTTTCTGTACCTGAGAAACATTTTCTGACCACTTTATATATATACATATACATATACATATATATGTATATGTATATGTATATGTATATGTATATGTATATGTATATGTATATGTGTATATATAAGTTCTTACTCTTATAAAGTGTTTAAGTGAAATTTGGTATTTTTCATCATTGTGGCATAATACATTTGATTTGTAATGCTCAAGTTTGCATCAAAGAAACTAAAAAGATCCGTTATAAAATGTGGAATTTTCTGGATTTAATTCTGTTTTCTAGATTTTTCCACTGGAACAGCTCTGGATGGATTTTCTAGAATAGTTGTCTAAATGCAACTTTTTTTTACATTCCATGTGTGTGTGTACACACACACATACAGATACATTTGTTCATGTGTGTGTGCATTAATATATATATATATATAAAGAAAAAGAAATTTAAAGGTTAGTCAAACATTTCCTGTGAAAGGTAAGATGGGGTGGGTTTTTTGTTTATTTGTTTTTTGGCTGGGGTGGATGGGTGTTGATATCAACTCTGGAAGAGCCTGCTAGCCTCCCTGCACTGAGTAGTTCCTAGCTTTAGTCTTGCTAGTGGACTTTCAGTAGAAATGGATCACTGATCCATTCATAAAGGCAGGTCAGACAGAATAAGGCAGCAAGTGAAGCAAGTCTGCATGTTGATAGGAAGTATAAAAAGAGGGATCTTAAAAGTTGCACTAGATTTTATAGACCTTAGCTTTACAGACTATATGACTCCATAGCCAAAAATTTTAATTAGTTGAGGTCAATTATGAGTTCATATTAAAATTTTTTAGGAGCAAAAAATTAGGCTTTATGTTGACTTTCTGAGACTAACATTGAAGTAATCATTCTTTGCATGGAGTTAGTCTTTATATGTTAACACAAAGTTCTTAACAGCTGTATCTTTAGCCACATTTTAATGCAGTATCAGCAAAATTCGTCATTCACGTGTTTTGATTAATATGTATTAAATTCAAGGCATGGAGCCAGAAATAGCTCCTATTTGTAGTTTGTAACTTAACCAGTTTAGGTTTTGGAAGGGCTTCTGATTTTTGTTCTTATTGAAATTTTCAGACATGTATAAAATAAATCCTGAGAGAAAGTAATTTTTATTAAATAAGACTACAAATTCTCTTAACCAGGAAGGGCCTGTACTTAATATCACACCAAGTTAGTCCCTTTTGGTTCATAAATGGCATGTGGCAGTAATTTAGTTAGAGTGGTCTTCGCCTGTTGCAGTTCTTGGAGAGCCTTCCGTGTTTTGAGTGGTGGCAGTTGCTCCTCAGAGTCCCAGGATTACAGCTAGATGGAGACAAGAGACCTGGGTTCTCGGGTCTTTGTTTCTCCTGGCTTGTGGCCTGGTTGTGTCACATTTTTATCCTTCACTTTTTCATCTCTTGTTAGACTCGACAACTTGCAGGGACCCTTCACTGCTGACTGTGGGTGTGTATGTGCTGGCATGTTTGCTTTCTAAATGGGCCTCATACAGTTGAATTTTATACTCCTTAGAAATCTTAAGTTGTGGGTGTGTTGCCTTGAATGTCTGTGTTCATTTGTGTCAAGGATGTGCTTGTGACCATTTATCTCAGCTGAGAAGAAAATGGTGCAAAGAAGGAAAGAAGCCTTTGGATTCATTATTCATCTTTCAGTCGATTTTTAATAGATGATTGTTTCTTGTCCAAATGAGATCTGGGCCTGAATGTAATGATTCTTGGGGAAAGATCCCAAGAAGTGCCTTGTGCTACAGACTAATGAGGGTCACCTTTTCTCTTGTAGGCATCCAGGCTGGAGAAGCAGAACAGCACACCCGAAAGTGACTATGATAACACTCCCAATGACACGGACCCAGATGACATGGGGTACATCTGCAGGAAAAATGTACCAGGGTTTGGGCTCTTAGATCTGAGAACTCACGTGCCTTAGTCAGGGGAAGCACATTATCACCTTTATCAACTGTAGCCCTTTTCTCTATTTTCAGACCCTTATGGTCTTAGTTTTGAGGTATAGGTACAGAGTTCATCTCTCGTCTCAGCTCACACTATTGCTAGGGGTGTTTTTCCCTTTGACCAGTATGCTGTACACATTTTAATGTGTCACCCTCCCTGTTCACAACCTCCCTGTTCTGTTTTTTTTCTCTACCTCACTTTCGCCATTTTTATTCTTCCTATGAGAGTCGTGGTTTCTAGTCCCAGGGTAGAATGAAACAGCCTCCATGTCAGCTGTGGCTCTTATTGCTCAAACAGCCTTTCTTGAGTCTCCTGCCAGACAGGATAAAGGAAACCACAAAAACAGCCTGCTCATGCATTTAGCAAACACAAGTGGCTCCTTGAGGCAGAGACTCAGCTAAGCAGCAGCTATGCATCCAACCAGTTCTTGATGTTCACAGGTCAAGCAGAAAGGGGAGGCAGAGGAGCATGGTGTGGCAAGGTGATGGCTCTGTGCCAGAAACAACAGAATCCCACACAGCCCCCAGCTCCATCCTCCCTAGCACCGAGGACGTCATCAGAAAAACTGAACAGATCACTAAAAATATACAGGAGCTCCTAAGAGCAGCACAAGAAAACAAACATGACAGGTAAGGGGACTTGGAAATCCTTTGTTCAGGCTCTAGTGTTGATGCAGCTTCAGTTATGAACAGGATTCTTTCCATGTGCTGATTTTACAGGCTTTTGAAATTTGAGTCTTTAGAACAAATTTTTAAAGTTTGGGTGTTTTTTTTTTTTTAACATGATATTTTCAATTTTTCATCGTAAGTACTCTTAAAATAATTGTCCCTGGAAATACAACTTCAGCATAATTGGGATGGTGATAGTTCAAGGTGGAGAGGGAAAGAAGCTACCTCAAAACTTGCAGTTGGTTCTCCCAGCCACCGTTGTTCATCGGAGTCTCCTTTGCTAAGGAGAGTTTTTCCCATATAGAAATTGTCCTGAAGTGAACCTGACTGTCTCATGTATGTGTTTGTGTGTCTGCATGCATGTGTGTCTGTGTGTGAATGTGTAAATACCTAAGAAATAGGTTCATAGAAGTTTAAGTGTCTTTCAGATTATTCTCAGATCATGAAACAAGAGTCTTCAGGGACTTGCTCTAGTTCTCTCCTATCCTTTCATTCTCTGAGAACTTCAGATACATTGTTAATTAATCTGAATGCCATCCTAGATTCACCTGAGTTACCTGACCTAGGTAACAATCATGAAACATTTAACATCACCCCATCTACTTTGAGAAAGCTGCAAAGTTTGGTCAAAATAAGAAAACCCACTTTTTTCATGAGGTCAACCAAGTTGACCTCAGTGAAGAACTTCTCTTTATGCCAGGCACAAGCCCTTTCTCCTCTTTATTCTCTTTTACATAAAGATGTGCCATTGTCTTTCATTGTGCTGTGCTAATCTCCCCTCTTCTATCACTGACCTGTTTTTATGACTTAAACTTGTAGTGCTATTACTTCACACTTAGAAGAAGAAGAGCAGCCTTCACTGAAAGATAGGAGTTAGTCTTCACAGCTTGACTCAGAAAAAGGAACATAATTTTTCAACCTCCTTCCAGAAAGACTATACAACTGTTTACTTCCCCTTTCCCCAGGCATCTTCTTTCTTACAGGCCTCTGAGGCCTTAGCTGCACATGGTTAGTTTCTTTGTTCAGACTGCAGCCCGGACCACAAGCCATTTCATTATCTTATTACATAAAGCAAAATGTTTCGCAACTTCCGAAGTACAGCCTTTAAAGTGATCTTGATACCAAGATTAGCTTCTTCCCTTGGTCTCTCCCAAATGAGAGAGCACAATTTAATAGTGTGCTTTACTCATTTCTCCCAGTTTGGAGGTATTGCCCTTGTGTTTCTAAAAACAACAAAAATGTTGCATTGCACTGTTCTTTTATGGTTGTCAAAAATATAAATATCCACACAGAGGCTATCATGCTTGTTGCAATTTGGAAACGTTTATTTATTTCAAGATGTACAAATCCATGCAATAAATGCTATGATCTCATTTCCTTTTTTAAACAGTTAAATCATTAGCTTACTCTTGGGTTTAAGCCAGGTTTGGTCTGAATGAATGATATTTTATAAATTAATGTTCTATTAAAACCTTGGGTTACTTGCATACCTGAGGCTCTTTGGTTTATACCCTTGCATTATTCAGGTTTTTGTTTGAGCAGACCCCCTCCCTCTCTCCCCATCTGTCTGTCCATCTGTTTGTCTCTCTCTTGCATTCACACACATGCACACAGATATACAATTTAGGAATTGCTATATATTATTCATGAAAATTTTTGAGGAAAGATAACAGCTGGAATTGTGAATGTGAAGTCCCTCTGTTAAAGGAGGATGACTTTCATTTTTTCTTTTTTAAATTAAAAAAATTTTTTATACAATTGGTCACATTTGTATAGTTCTTAGTCACTTTATTGACCTCCTGTATCAACCTCTCCTTTTATTCCCCCCTCCTCCCTCCGCTTACTTCAACTTCTGTCTTGCTGAAAGTCATTGGTTGATGTCTGGCTCACTGGTCTCTTTTTCCTGAGTGAGGACCTATGCTCCTGGAATGCAGCAGTCCAGGCTGCTGGGATCTCCATAGTTTTCTGTGGGGTAGGCAGCTGGGTCATGCAGGTCAGGAAACTCTCACAGAGTGCAAGTGACATGTGATTCTCCAGTGTCTTATGTTGTGGCACTTCCTATGGTTAAGGTGATGGTCATATTGGCAGTCCAGCAGGTGATTGGTTCAGTTCCAAACTTCTTTCTCAAAGTTTACAGTTCTGCCACAGGGCCACAGTGATATATGACTTTCCTTCCATTGTTAGAGAGGGAGGAAGCGAGCTTTACTCATGTTGCACACATTTCTGGGCCAGGTAATTGGCTCCCCAGTCTCAGAGATGTCAGTGGAGCTCTGTGACAGGTTGCCACGATAGTTAGTTTCTCAGGCTTGTCTCTTGTGATTCCAACCATGTGCACTTCTAGTCTAACCCAGATGATGAGTGTAGCTAGTGCCATTATTTGCTCCTCTCCTCTCCTGGATGTCTGCCCGTGCCCCAGCAGAGGTTGCCCAGTCCTCTCATTCCCCACTTACATGAGGGGGGAGACTGGGTCCCCCAGCCTGAGATCTCTAACTCCCAGAAACTTGAGATTCCCATGGTATCGATCTCACCCCACACCGTGGCCACTGCCTAGACCCTGGCAGGAGTGAGCTGAGGATCCTCACTGAGGACCCCAAGCCGAGAAGGATGATTTTTCTGATTACTCTTTTATGGCTTATCGAGGATGTCCTTAAAAAAAAATCTGTGAAGAGTGAAATTTTGAGAGCTATCCTTAGGAAAACTTTATTCTCTAGGTAGTAGGGGAAAAGGATGAATTCTTCTTATAGGTCAAAATGAAAGCTATAGCTGGTAAAGTATAAAACTCTTGGGTATGACTCTCAGTTAATATCCTATCTTAATGCACATAGTGGTTCCCAAGTATTCCTGCATGATACAGGCAGTTGTGAGCTTTGCATCATTTTTTCTGCTTGTTTGTGACCAGATAGGTTGTAGCCCCTTATATTTCCAAGTTGAATAACTTTCACTGGCATTTTTGTTGCATGGCTTATGTTTATGTGGATCTAAAGGATTTTCTACTTAAAAGTGATTGATGATAAATGATTTCTTGGTTTGATTTCTTGTGAGTCTTAATTAAAATTTTGCCTATATTAAGATTGTTTTGATAGTGGGTTTTTTTCAAAAATGAAGTATAGAGATTGCTTATGACTGAATTTAAGTCACTGAACTCATGACTTTAAAGATGGAGAAAGAATGTCCCTAAAAGACTTCAGTGAGTGCTAAGATAGATGCTGAACCGTGTTTGGTTATATATCTTAGAAGGAAAAATTTTAAATACACTGCTTTCACTTCAGCAGCACACATAACTGCAATTTTAAAACACAACTACAATAATGCTCATGCAAGGCCAAACCTATATGTTCATGTCAGTACTTCTTAACACACTAATAGCAGGCTCCCATATCCCATTTTCCTTGTGGGCCCCACCCAGGTCAGTACAAGGGCCTGGTGTCAATGTGGTTTCTAAGTACTGTTACTTAGTACCACCTTCAGTTTGTCTTTGTCTCTGCATCTTGTACACAGACAGCTCAGGGCAGAAACCTAACATTTTTAAAGCATGAGAAACTAGCCCTATGTGTGTTTGTCATATTACTAAGAATTCCACATGAACTTAAGTCTCAACCTTTCCACTTCTCATTATTTAAGCAGTGTGAGCCACCAGTCATCAGTGGGAAGGGGTTTGCAATAAAGGTGTGAATCTGTTGCCTCAGAGGTGAGAAAAGGTCTGTGTGAGGCACTGGGTGTGGGTGCTGGATTGCTAAGGTTGAGCTCAGCTATCTTATCAGCTTGGAGAGTTTGTAGCATGTTGTGGCCTCAGTTTCCACATTTGAAAAAGGAGTGAATTAATGGTACCAGTCTCATGACACTGTTGGGGAGAGGATGTGAAGCACAGAGAGCAGAGCCTGAGCTCTCATGCTGTTGTCTGTGGGGCCCCTAGAAGGCCAGGTGGCCTGGAGGAAAGATACACTCTCTTCTTAGAGCTCATCGGTGAGCTGGGAAAGTTCTGACTGTGCTCAGTGCACTTCATTGTAGATCATTTCATGGCTGCTTCATGAGAAAGTGGGTAAGTATCTGAACAATTTATGAAGCAGACTTCAGTTTTCTTTCTGTACATGAAGTAAAACTTTAGGTGCCTGAACAAATCAGATCCATTTGAATGGAAGGAATCTAGAAACATCCATTTGTTAAAGACCAGGTGGGTGGTGAGGCATAGACTCCAATTCTGATTGTAAGGAAATATTTTTAGTCCTTTATCTTTTAACTTCTGTGCCCTTTTGCATGGAAATTCTCATTTCTTTTTTAAGAAATTAGGAAGATGAGACGAGAAAGGAATCAGTATCTTTATATGCTACTTTGTGACTTCATCTGGCTAGTTGTAGTGGATGTTGCCTGTTTCACACCTGGAAACTGCTATTGAGTGAACCTTCAAGAAAGAATGGGTTCTCTGTTGTGCAACTCAAGCTTCTGTCACTGTGTCATTCACAGTGGGCTGGTTGTAACTTCAGCCCCTTCAGGAAACATCAATGGAACCTGTTCGAATCTCTAAGCAGTCTTTGTTTTGAATTATTTTTACTGTCTTTGAATAACCTCGTTACTATTTTTGCAGTTATATTCCCTGCTCAGAGAGGATACACATAGCTGTTACAGAAATGGCAGCACTCTTTCCCAAGGTAAGTCGCTTCCTACTTACTTGGTTCAGATCCTATTAAATAAAATGCAAGAATTTTCTTTATGATGTTTTTACTTTATTAACCTTTTTGCAGCATAGAGAATTTTTAATTTGTAAACAGTTCTAGAGGGCTTTGAATTACTTTTGTTCTACATGAATATTTAAAATGTCCAAACTAAGTGGTACAAGGCACCATTAATCGAATGAGATTTTATCAGGAATAATTCACTCAAATCAATCAGTATTTTTCAGAATCTGCATAGAATATAGCACCTTCTGCTGAAAAAAATGCTGCTTGCCCTTAGAATAGCACCTTCTGTTGAAATAAAGCTGCTTCCCTTTGACCTTTGAATCAGAGACTTGGGTATTTCTCACACTCTGGGTTGCAAAGCTTGCTGTGTGCCCAAGCCTTCCCATTAAAAATGTGCGTGACAGAGGTACCATTCACGGTGGAACAGCTTGAGTGGTTTTCAGAAAAATGCTTGCCCCTGCTCTGGGTGTTCATCCTGCAATTCACTGTGAAGGACTGTTTTTCCATTTAGAAACCCAAGTCAGACATGGTGAGGACATCCCTACGCTTGTTGACATCCAGTGCCTACCGACTCCAGTCAGAGTGCAAGAAGACCTTCCCTGGGGACTCGGGCCTGCCCACAGACATCCAGCTGGTCACGCAGCAGGTCATCCAGTGTGCGTATGACATTGCCAAGGCCGCTAAGCAGCTGGTCACTATTACCACCAAAGAGAACAACAACTGAGCAGCACAGTGCTGGTCCTTCTGTTTTCTAGACTTTTTAAAGTCCAGTTTCAAGTTAGATACAAAACTTCCAATTTTTACAGGAACAAACATTTAATGAAAGTTTAAAACTTTTTAAAAGAAAACAGTATTATTTTTGCATGTTTTCTAACAACTTTTCAACTATTAATTTAACCCACTTGCCTTATTTTGTGCCTGTTTGCCAGTTTACTTTCTGACGTTCTGTTGTACTATCAGTGACTGTGGAGTTCACAATCACAGACATCCAGATGCATAGCCTCACTGTTAGAGTTGGTTAGAAAATGTGTCCGTTCCTTAAAACTCTCTGCCTGTGGTTAAAACTATAAATGAGATCTTCAGTAAAACATTTTCTTGAGAGATTTGGGCTTTTAAAAAAAATCAAAAATCAACATTATCTGTTCCCTACCAAGCATCGTGCAATAAGTGGATTTCCCAGCCTCCTGTCCAGTCTCCAAGTCTGGGGTATCGCCAAGCATGTATGTAGAGAAAGGGCTCTGCCATTTTCTGAAGACAATGTAGCAATCTCTCTCTTGGAAGGAAACAATGAATTTTTCCATTTCTTTTAACTATTCTAACATGTTCAGTATTCTTTTTTTTTTAATTCTACCTTGCTCTTCTGCCTCTATTTGACTCTCATCCTGAAGGCTGCATGGCATTAAAGTATTTATTTATCCACCAGACAACATCTCACATGGCCTTTGTCCACATGACCACGTAGAGTTTAGTACTCTGCCTCACTCCAGGACACTGCATATTTCATTCCAGGACAGCAGAGGAGAATTAATACAGAACCCATAACTAACTTTGTACCATCCATTCAGGTGTCACTGCCATAAACTAAGAAGAGATATGACTGACTCCCTGACATGGCCTTATGCTTCTCACCCAGAGCTCAGTCATGCTTTTAACCCCCTAAAGCTTTCCCACACAAGCTACTTCATACATCTCATCACCTTGAAGGCCTTCTTGTAAGATTTACACAATCCTCCATGTCCATTTCCTTACTGGTACTTAAAAATTAGATATCTCCTTTCAAGAATCCCTTAGATAGATTCTCTGGCCACCTACTGTCTCAAAGTTGCGAATGAGGACAGATTGAGGTTTTGGAGCAATTGGAATTGTTTTCTTTGTTTTTTTCTTGTCTTGAATGCTAATGCATTTCCCTGTCTCTGCCATCCAACCGTTTTGTGTGGATGTGACCCCGACCAGAGAGGCTGGGCAGTGGTGATGTAGGTAAGTGAGGTGAGCCAGGTACAGATCAGTGAGCGCATAAGTCTGCTGTGTGGAGAAGTGAGCTGGGGGTTACCAGAGCTTTGATTTTTTTCAAGAGACACCAGAAGTCTGGTTACTTTTTGTGCCATTTCTTTGTAAATGTTGGTGGCCAGTGTAAACCTTTTAATAGCACACACGTGGGGCGTTCTCTTCTCTAGACTGCCAAGCTGGAGCCTCTTCCCAGGAAGTGGTGTCTCCTCCAGGAGGTCAGGTCAGCCTCCACATAAAACTTGTGTGGTGTGAGGGCCTGGTTTCCCTAGCCTTATCTGTAATGTGGTTGCCAAACCCTATGTTAAGTTACTTTTAGTCCTCATCTTAACTGTATATCCTGTCCCCAGTGCTCATGCTCATTCCCGATGAAGTCAAAGTAATCAAGTTGCCTAAATACATGCTGAATAAGCCTGTATGTTCACAGAATGGTTTGGTTTCCAAACAGCTTTCTAGCCTGGCCATACGCTGTCATGAAGGGAGCACCACAGTGGTGTTAGTTTACTAAGCTGAGGCGTGTGAAGGCTTTTGCTAGGTTTTGCTGCGATGAGTAGTATCAAAACTCATCCACTTGCTTGTCTGCACAACCCTAAGTGCCACGTTCCTGTGGGATGCTCAGAGGATGCCCTCTGATAGGATGCCTTCCACCTTAAGTTCAAGCCCTGGCTGATAATCTTGTCTGCATGCTGCATGTACTTAGTTGACCCTCCTCATTGCAAACACCATCCTCCTATTGGGACTACATCAGGCCCTCAGGAAAGACCCTGTGGCTGTCCTGAGTGGGTGCCCTTGATGTCTCCAAGAGCACAGACTTCTGAGTAGTGAGTCATCTGCCGTGTGTTCACTTGAACTGTGATGGAAGATGTTATTTCTCTGTCCCCAAAGAAAGTCAAGAAACATGGGGACCAACAAAGCATTTCTGTTTGTAGGAAGACCACAGAAGCATGTCACTGCTCTCTGAACCTGCAGTGCCAAAACAGTTAAGTTTCCAGGTGGAGAAGGCTTCAGTCATCCTCCTTGAGTGCCCCCTGCATTTCCTCAGCATCGTCTGACATCTTGTGTCTGGAGGTTCTCTGGGCCTGTTGGCAAGTTGCACCTTGTTCTGCCCAACTTTTGCACATGGTTTCCATAGTCTTGCACTAATGTCTGCTTTCTCTAGTGTCATTTTTTTACCCTTTATTCTTCCCTAGCTGATAGGATGGAGGTGCACTTTACATAACTGGCACTTGCTGAAGAGAAGGAAACAGCTCCATGCCTAAACTCCTCTAACTGAAGTTCATATTCTGCTTCAAAATGCAATAGTTCTTATTTGCCAAAGAACAATGAATTGGGCCCAAAGACCAAACCCAAGATTTTATCAAATTGGAACTGTCGGCACACAATTCAGGAGCTGTTAGGCAATTCCTCAAGCAATTGAAATTGTAAAACTGAGCGAAACTAGCATGTGTTGGTGCTCAAACTACAGCCAGGAGCTTCCTAATCATATTTTAATTCCTTTCCTTGTCTGAGTCAAAGTTCCTCCTTGTTACAAAAGAAAATGCTGCATAGGAAAATGAAATGCCTTTTGTTCAACTGTGTTTATCCGTGTAATCCCTTATTCTGTACTTATTTTTAATTTTTGCTGTACAGTCTACTCCTGTAATTACTGTACAACCCTCTAAGTGTTGTAAAATCGTTTTTGGAAGATGTGCCTGCTAGTTATGCAATAAACAGGCTCTGTAAGTGCCTTTGTGGTGATTCCGTATTTGCCATCCCTTAGTTGGTTTTTTTTTTTTTTTTGGAATTCCAAGAAAGTTCTCACTTAACCCAGTCATTAAGAAAAGACTATGTAGTTCATATCCTTCTGCTCTTGTGGCTCTCAGTGCTCAGTGCGATGACCTTTGTCCTCCCCTGTGTCTAGCAGATAGGTTTCTTAAATGAAATCCTGCTGCAGGAGAGCAGGTCCATGCGTCTTACTGTATTTACACACCCTAAGCCTAACTGTTTTCGATTCAGTGAAAGCCCTCAGAGGAAAGTGCCCTCCCCTCTTACCAGGTGATCCAGCCTCAGAGTGAGTTTGACTCCTCAAGGCCACCTGCTGCTTTTCACTTTCTAAGTGGAAGGTTTATGTTTGCAGGCGCACATGGGGTACTGCCGTGTAGATTTACATTTGGCTTCATCAGAGCCTCCTCAGTCCCCAAGAGTTGTCATCTGGAGAGGTGACTTGGGGTTCTTCTCCCTCACAGACGAAAGGGGCAAGACAGGACCTGCACGGATAGGCGTCATTCCACGTGAGAGGTCCGTAAGACAGAGTGATCTAGCTTGGCTGGGGATCTGGAGCCGCTGGCTGAGACTTGGGCTCCTCTTAGGATGGGGTTTCTCCGACCTGCCAGCACCCCTGGAGCACTTGGCAACATGTGGCCTCCCATGTGTCTGGGATGAAGCAGCTCTAGATAGGAGTCTGGAAGTTGGATTTCTCAGGAGACCTTTCTCTGAGGAGCTCTGCTACAGGCCATTTTCAGATCCTCCTCTCACCCTGCTCCTGACCTGCTGATGTTAAACATGGTTCTAGTCATTGCAGCTCAGCATCCAACAGATGTTTCGCCCGTGCCAGGCCCTGCCGGTTTTATGTGTCTTCAGCCCTCCAGTCCTGGCAGAGTTGCTCCCTTTTCACAAGTGAGCAAGTTTACACATCGAGGGGAGAGCAGGAGTGTGTATCATTGTCAGTCCAGCCTATTCCTCTGAGTCGGATTTCCACGGCCCCAGCAGGGACTGTGGCTGAAAAGCATGTGGGATGTGACCTTTGTGTGGAGGCGAAGCCTCAGTGCTGGTTACATTTTGGTGAAGTTCAAGGTAAGACTGGTTGTGGTAACCCAGGGTGGTGAGAACAGATGGTTTTATTGAGTCAGTGGGGCCCAGCAACTTCTAGGGTAGGTCCTTCCAGTGGGGGCTGGGTCTCATCCTTCCAAACCAGCACGGGCTCTCTTTTGTTGGTGGGCTGATGAGCTGTAAGACTGTCCCCTGGCTCCCCAGCACCGGCTGGGTTGGAGCGGCACTTGCACCCGTAGTGCTGTGCAGAGATGGCTTCTTCTCAGGGACAGTGGCCAGGTAAGGGTGCCTGCCTGGGAGGCTGTCCAGAAGCCAGCCTGTGGCCTATAGACAACAGACGGGACGCTAGTTCCCACCTCTGCCAGTTGGCCACATGAGGAGGGACAGACTCCTTCATCACTTGGCAGGGGTTTGGCACTTCACTACAGAGCCCTGCGTCTGTGGGGAGATCCTGGAGGCCAGGAGAAGTCAGTATGCAATCTGGTTTCATCCTGCCACATCCAGGCCCTCACCACCATGGCTTCCCCAAAGGACCACCTTGGAACTTCCCAGTCTAATTTCTTCCAAATGTTGCTCTCTCCCAGGACCATGTCTTTCCTGAAATCCCTCTCCTCAGTCCTGGCACCTGCCTACATCTTCCCTTCTTGGGATTCTGCTTCCCTTTCTTTCCCCTTTCAGGTTCTTTGTCAACCCTCCTTACAAGTCTGTCCTTGCTCCTCCCCTTGATCTGATTGTAGACCCCCTGCCCCTTTTGAGCCCATCCCATAGACTTGTTCTCTTGTCTTGGCCTAGTCTTGGGAGCCCCACCTCTCCCAGGTCTAGTGTTCCTCATGAGCCCCAGAACACATTACACACAGGGAAATTTTGAAATCTAAGCTGCTCTTACAATCTACACTCCCCATCCCTAGAATTGGCCTCTTAGCCTTCTCTTGCATCAGGGTGCCTTCCCTCTTCCAACCCCTCCTTTCTCTTTCTAGCCCCTCCTCCCAGGACCTTGTTCTTTAGTACTACCCACTCACCCACTCCTATGTGCAGGCCGCAAGGCCCAGTTAAGACCACTGTGTGTGCACTCGTAGGGCTAAGCCAAATTTTATCAAATAGGAACTGAAAATATCTTTAATTTGCAGATGAGAAAACCGAGGTTTGGCCCTTAGGGTCCAGTTAGTGGTCATGGAGCAAGTCAGAGAATCAGGCCTGTGCCCTTAGCCTCAGGGCTCAGCTGGCATAGCAAGCCACCCAGGAGGAGAGTGCTGGAGGATCATGGGAGGTGGCAGATTTTCTGGAAGCAAAAGAAGGTGGGGGAAGCCAGGACCACAGCAGAGGTACAGTAGGAGGGAGACCAGGAAGGCAAAGATGCTGGTCTCTATGTGGTCTTCTGTCTCTGGGGGGTGAGGGGTGGGGCACTGGCTGAAAGGAGTGGAGCCTGGGTAGTCCAATTTGCATTATGTCTTTGAATTCCTTGGTTTTACCACAAATATTTCTTATCTTTTCTGTCTGTCTCAAACTGAGACATTGGTAACCGCTGCGCCAGTACAATTCCTATCTGAGTAGAGCTCACAACACAAACTGTTCTGACAATGCCGGCACCTTCCCGGTGACATGGTGACTCACCCTGGTTGGCCATTCTGGAAAGAGCAGCCCTGTGCCTGCTGCTCAAAGCTGGAGGGATTTCTTTAGGGCATGGCATGGGAACAATATGGCCATCCCCACAATATGGCCATCCTCCACCCCCATCCCACCCCCCCCCACCCCACCCCACTGAAGGAGAATGAGGAGTGTCGCCTGAGTCTGCCTGTTCCCTGTTAAAACGCCAGTCCCGATAGCAGAGATAGGAGCATCTCCTCATGGACACTGGGCTTCCTGTTGACCGGTAGGGGCCCGGGCACTTAAGTTCCTCTTAGTGGAGGTCTAGGTCTTTCTGAGCTTCGTGTTTTCTGTACTTACCACATCCTCATATCATTGATTACATCTCACAGATGAGTAACTGGGCTCAAAGAAGGGTCAACCAGCCTGTGAGCACTGGGTGTCAGGATGAGAATCAGGCCAGTTTGGGTGGTAGCCTCTGCTCTTCACCCCTACACTGCACTCCCTCCCACTTCCTATTATGAACAATAAAGAGAAGAGTGTCGGGCTCTTCTGTGAAGAATCACTGTTCCACTCCCCAGTCCAAGAAATGGAATTGCCTTTCCCTTCAAAATCCCCCTGGGCCCCTTCTTCCCTTGAACTTCTGGGCCAATTGTATCCTTGTTTCTGTTCAACACCTGTGTGCACCCCTGCCAAGTCCTTGGTCTTGCCTGGTTTTCTGTAAATGCAACCGGGAGCCTCCTGTTGTCTTTTCTAACACCACGGTGAGGTTCAGCTAGAAAGGTGTGTGGATTGGAGTTCACCAGCTTGGAAGGGGGTCCCGTGAGACAACTCCTGAATTTTAGCCCAAGCTAACTTGTGTAGTAATGTTGACAAAATGAAATGGAAAATAAGAGTTGTAATTTACATAAAACAGATATCAGAAAGGTTTTCTCTTGTCCCTATTTTTATTTGGGATCTAGTGTAAATAGGTAGTTCTCCTAAATCCCTGGATTAGCTATTTTGGCATTAAAAGTACAGTATTAATTTTGATAAAAAACACATGACTGAATTGCATGGAAATTTGAAGAGGAAAAGCCATAATATCAAAAATCACATGCAAGTACCAACATAAGAGCAGTTTTGATTGAAATATAATTAAAGGTGATAAAGATCCATACATATCATTTATGATTATGATGAAAATTACACAAATATTTCAGCTTTTGAAAAATATGAATGGAAAAATACCACAGAAAGTGTTACAATTGATTAATATATATATATTCTTCCTTTTGTCTTGTGATCAAAAAGCAAAAGGCAGCATCCTCTCCCACTACCCTTTGAAAGAGTGCTCTTTTCCCAGTCCAGCTTTGTTTACCAGTGATAAAGCCTCCACTGAAGTAGAATATTAACCTGGACAACTTCTTATTGTCATGAAATATCAAATCTCTCTCAGATAAAAAGTGACGAAACAGTTGTTTGAAGAACACATAAAAGGTACAAAGCATCTCTTAAGTTTTTTTCCACTTACCTAAAATTTATTTCATTTCTTTTAAAAATTCATTTATTTATTTTTTATTTTCCTACATCGTTGTTCCTTTTTGTGCATTATTTGATTTCTCCCCTCAAGTGTGACCCCTGTGAATCTCTCACCACTGCAGCAACCAGAACTGTCAGCACAGAGCCTGGTACTCCTCCCTCTCCAGTTTTGACCCCTCTGCCGTCAGTTCCCCTGCTGTAGGTCTCAGATGTATAATTTTCCTGCAGCTAGGTTTTTTAGAATGACATTATTTGTAAAGCGAGACTACGCAACTCCACTTTTTACTACCCTGATCATAAATTTTCTCTTATCCACTGAAGTTTTTCAGCACTGTTAGAACTCCTTATATTGTTAGCATTACATTTTCTAATTTACATATGATTCAGAGGTGGTATTTTTAATTTATATGCTTAACTTGGGAAATATTTCTTTCAATGGAAATGAATAAAGCTGATTTGTTCTTTAAGAGGGTTGAGAACACACATAGACAGGACTATTTACCAGGACTATTTCCTATGCATCTGCTACTATCTGCTCCCTGTCTTCCATATAAAGGATACATTTGGCAACCTGTAGTGTGTGGTCACTCAGAAAATTTTCCTGGAGACCAGTCTCCTGTATTAGGCCCAGCCAGTAAGTGGTAGGATGGACTCAGCTACCCACCCATCCTCTCCCCTCCATGGCGGAAGTCATGTGGCACAGACGCTGGTTAGCCCACTGGGCAGTAGTGAGGATGGAGGCCTGAGGGAGGCTGGTGGGCCTCCCAAGTATGGGCACAGGACTTAGTGTTTGTGTGGTGGGATCCCTGGCACATTTTCTTGGTGGCTCTGCTACAGAGTTCTTCCAGGTCTACCTTCCTGTGTGCCTATCCTCAGCCTGAAACTGGGTAAAATGAAGACTTTCTGTCTTTACTTAACTGGATACAGCTATCTGCTTGCTTCTCTCTCAGAAGCAGGCTACAAGCAGTTCCTTTGCAATTACCTTTAACCTTAACTGGATACACTTTTCTTCCTGCTTCTCTCTACAAAGCAGGCTACACACTCTTCATTAGCATTTTCACTGATCACCTTTACCATTGATATGCAAAAGCCAGCCAGCTGCTCTCTGCTTTCAGCTCCAAAAACTGCAGAAAAGAAAAACTTTAAAACACAGTTTAAACTTTCCACTTGTGGGTTCTTACCACCATCCCCAGCCTTCTCAACCAAAATACCAAACC
>PVHY01004587.1:0-34412 GCA_004024945.1 Uropsilus gracilis
CCCCCCAAAAGGTCTATTACTTAAGACCTTTGATGGAAAGAACTTTAATAAAATTAGCGTGCAATAAAGTAAAAAATTACAGTTTCCAAGTGAAAGGCCCAAAGTTACCTATCCTTTTTTGGGTAAATGCCCAGCTAGACAAGATTGGCCCCAAACAAGGCCACTGAGGCTGGAAAATCTGACACAAGGCTGGGCACCTTCCAGTGGAGACCCATAGAAAAGGAACAGAAGTGGCCCAGTGTGTGTGGGATGAAAGGAGCAAAATCAAAACCAAGATAAAGGCTGCCATTGTTAACTTCCCTGGGGGGCTCTCTCTCATGTGTTTCAAGTGTTTCTTCCATGTCCCCCAAGACCCTGGTACCGCTCCAAAGCTGAGAAGCAAGCACATATTCCTCACATGTCTCTGCTCCATGTGCCTCCTGCAAGTCTCTTTCTTGCTTGCCTTCCTTCTTCTCTAGCTTCTCCTTCTCCTGGTTTAGCTCCACCCTTTCCCTGGGTGGGGCAGGTGCCCTCTTTCTGTTTAAGATTCATCTCCTCTTAATGAAATGCTGCTAGGAGCTGTGGAGACAGTTGATCCATATTAAACTCCTTGTCAAATAGGACCATACCATTCTCTTGCAACATTTTCTCATGTTTATTCAATACGAATAGATTGAGGATTTTCTAAGTCTTTACAGTCTGCTTTCCTTTTGATGAAGTTTCCTTTCAAAATCCTGTCTCTCTTCTTGTATTTCACTCCTAAGCCTTCAGGAGAAATCAGGCCATACTTCAAATATCTAAATTTTATTTAGATATTAGCCAAATTAACAGTTCCAGTGGGAGGGGAAGGCTTTCCAATAACCATTTACTGATATTGTAAGAAATTTAAAGAATGAATTAAAAAAAAAACCCCAACAAATAAACAGTTCCATCACTTGAAAGTTTTACCTTCCACAAAACACTACATAGAACATGAATTTAATTCAGTTGTTCTTTGCCACTTTTTAACAAGGGGGGCACTTTTCTCCACTGTGCAATAATACATGTTTCTAATTTCTGTCACTGTATCAGAATAGCCTTTATTGTTCATGTTTCCACCAAAATCTGGTTCAGAATCACACATTTTCTTTTTTTTAATATTGTAATTTTCATACGTTATTGGTCACGTTTGTATGGTTGTCTTTCCCCTTAGGTTTGGCCCTCACTTCCATAATGTAACCCTCAAGCCCCACCCTACCCCTATTCCACCTCCCCTCCCTCCATCACTCTAGCTCCTCTCACTGCAAGTTATTGGTTCATGTTTGGCCCACTGGTCTTTTGTTTTTCTGGAACTATGTCCTTTTCTCCTGGGTGCAGACTTGCACTTCTGGCAGCAACAGAAGAGGTTGCTTGGATCTCCAGGAGTAGCTGAGGCAGATAGTCAGGCCAAGTGCGTCAGGAACTAGCTGTAGGGCAAATATGTGGTGCACTTCTGCAGGATCCTTTCTGGTGTCTGCACTTACACACTTTCTTTCTTTTTTAAAAAAATTTGTTTACATATAAATTTCACATCATTGTAATCCCAGGGATGTGCCCCTCCCACCCTCCCCACCATTCCTCCCCTTTCCCACCTGCCTGAAGTTGTGCACTTATACACTTTCTAACAAGACTTTACTTTCCCTTCTTCTTTGCACTCTCACCAGAATTGCCTTCAGTGTTCTCTTCATGGTAATGGCGACTTTTTCTAACACGCCTCTCAAACATCTTGCAATCTTGATCTTTTAACTGGTCCAAGCTGTTTTCATGTTTTTATGTATTTGATACAGCAGCCTCTGTTCCAATTATTGACTTTGTCTGTTAGGATGGCTGCAACAGAGTACCACAAAGGGTAGCATATAAAAAACAGGATTTGGTTTCTCACAGTTCTGAAGGCAGGAACATTCCCTATCAAGCAGATACATTCTAGTGAGAAGCCTCTCTGGTTCACAGTCTGCTTTGTGTTGTGGGGATCTCTCTGGGGTTTCTTTTCAAGGACTCTGATTCCATTCATGATGACTCTGACCTCACAACCTAGTCACTCCTGAAGAGCCATCTATACCATCATATTGGGCATTTGAAAACATGAATTCAGGGGTGCACATAATCCTCCGGTCTCTCGCACCTGCCCAATAAATTATTTCTAGATTCTTTTTTATTTTAACAGTTGGGAAATTTGAGTTATGGAAGTAGGTGGCTTTCCCTTTTTCTTTTATTTTAGGAATTTATATTTTCTCACTGCTGATGTAACTCTTAAAGTCCAGGCCTTTCCCTTTGATAAACTATCCCATGTAGTTGGTGCCAATGGCTTTGATGTTGCTTGCAAAATAAAGAGGTAAACACCATTCCTTCTATTTTTAGGTTTTATTTTCTATTTCTAAGGAAATGTATATTTTCCTTGGGTTGTTTATCCCCAGGGCTCTTAGAAGCAAGGCACATTGTCGTGGCTACAGCTACAACAAAATTGCTTCTTTATATGCTTTTGTGTTTAGAGTGGGGGAAATTTGTTGGATTAATTTAGCCACAGGAGGGCTCCATTGCAGTTTCTGGAAAAAAATCTGCACTTGTACTTTTCCTGGTATGCAGTTCCATGGGTTATACCTATTCATAAAGGTGAAGTTAGAAGCCAGGGCACATAATTCAGGTGCATATAGAAAATTCATTAAAAAATTCCAAGGAATTTTCTGGAAACTTGAAGTATATCTCTGTGGGAAATGCATGAAAAAATGAGACTTGAAATGATAAGCTCTGATTTATGTATTTTATGTTTATCTTAAGCATTTTAAAATCCACAGCAACAATTTATATTAAGGATATGCAATTTGTAGGTATTTAATGCCTGAAATACAAGTATTCTCAGTTATAGACTATCCATTATTTTTCTTCCTATCAACCCAAAAGACATTTTATTATCCAGGCTGACAAGCCAGATGCTGCATATCTTTATGTCATCTATACCATTTCTTCCAAACATGAGCTACAGGATGATAATGGTTGTTACTAGAAGAAATGTAGAACTTCCAGAAAAAACAAAAGGGAATGCAGTCTTTACTTAGAAGTACCTCATAGGAATCGCCTAGTGAGGTATTTTATACACATTTGCTGCTTTTGGGACTAAAGCAAGGCTTCAAAAGTTACTATATCAAAGCGGGAGGGAGGAAGTGAGAGAGAGAGAGATGCCTTAAAAAGAAATATAATCCCAAATCTGAGACCATAGAGAATAAAATAATGAGGAATAATTAAACCCACATGGAAAATAGAAATTATTCCCTGCCTGATGTATTTAGAATTTCCTTCTGTGCCACAGAAAGAATCTTACCAGCCTCTATGGGAATTAAAATAGGCTCACACTCAGGAACAATCTGAACACCAGAGTTTTGAAGTTCTATCTCATTTTCTTGCAGCTGTCAGTATTGATACTTAGATTTTGTTATTCTTTTTAATTTGGAAAGAATCACCAGTAGCCAAGGAGTCTAATAAATACCAATTTTCCATGACATATTTGATGGTTTTTGAGCGTTGTACATTCATGAAGATAAACAGATTCTCGAGGGAGAATTGATCCTGGAGAAGAGACTGAAGGCGCAATATTTGGACTGTTGACTTTTGAAGATAAGAAGTCACTAGCCCTTGGCATTTGATAAGGACATCACTTGATAAATTGCCAAACATAGCAATAGGTAATATGCACACATTATTAAGAAAGCTTCATTGTATCTAGATGGCAGTTTATTGTCTCCTAAGATAATCATAAATGACTATCTTTCTCTGAAGTGATAAATTAATTTTTCTTAATTTTGATACATTTAACCTCCAGCTAGTGCTTCTGCTCTACTCTCCACTATGATTCCATTGACTTCTTTCTTCTCTCATATGTCTCCTCCATCATACTCCCACCCTCTACACACACCAGAAGGTTGTCTCTAGCTAAGCAACTTTCCCTACTGAAGACTTTTGATTGGCATTTTTATTTAGCTGGGTCATGGAGACAGAGTAACAAGGAAGAGCTTCCCAGTTACCAGAACATACGACAATTTAAATACAGGTTCTTTTTGGACTTGTCAGATCAAAATCTGCTATCATGTTAAAGTGGTGAAATAAGTTCAAACATAGGCTTGGACTCAAGAGAAACGTGTGGTTAGCACTAGGAGGAGAAGAACACAGCGGGGAGGAGTGTCTGCCATAGGTTCTCTTCTTCTATAGTTTCTTAAAGCCTATTCAGATTTGGAGATAAGGTGTCAGCTCCTTCTCTTAAGTGATCTTCCAGTTCCCCTTCCTGAGATGATTCCTTTCTGCCAAAATGGGATCCCTTTGATCAACTTTTCCTTTCCTCACTTCATCCCCTTGTTTAGTTCACCTCCACCTCCACTTCATGTTGGAAAGGTCTCCCCAAGATTCTGAAGGGCATAGTGTTGGTCTGAGTTCCTGATCCTTCACTTCTCAGTAATGTGAGCTTGGGCAAGTTACATGTTTGGTTTTAATTTTCTCCTGTGTGAGTGTAAATAATAATAGTACCTACTTCACAAGCTTATTGTAGAGATTAATAATATACATGAATAACATCCCATCGAATTAGTATTGTTACATGGCCTCCAAATTTCAAATTTATCCCCACCTGCTAGTAAGGTCTTCTCCAATAAGCCTGTGGAATAGGGTAGTTTCCTTTGCTAATTTCTTATACATTTACTGTTCTCAGAAGCTTTAGGGTCGCAGTTTTTATTACCTTGTAGTCTAGTTATTTATGTTCATGTTTTCTGTTCTGAACCAGAGGGGAAATGGCAGGATGGCAGGAAGTGTGTCTTCCGCATTTTCTAGCATAATGTACTCTATACACGAGCATCTCATAAACTATTATTAAATCAAAAGTTCAAATGGATACTCTAATGAACTGACTGAGTGAACTCAGGACTTAAGTGTAAAAAATCAATTTTGTAATTCCTTTTTTGGTATATCTCTTTTTAAAAAAATTTTTGTGGGAAGAAAACAAGTTATATACAGATAGGTATGCATATTACAATACCGTAAATACAAAATTATAAACCATGCAAAATAATATACCATTTACTGATGTGTGATTTAAAAGTTTCAAATTCCACAGGAATGACAATCATCGAATCCAGTGTACTGATTATTATTTCTGGGAATGTATAATGGGGAATAGGATAGAAGAGATATCCACAGAGAATGTCATCTCTGTGATGGATGATTTTTAAAATTTAATTAAAAGTTTTTTTAATTTTGCATATATATGTGTATTTATATTACATTATTGTGTACCCCAGGGGCTCTCCCACTTCCCTAACACCTGTTAACCATCCAGCTCTTTTGTGCCCTCAGCCTCCCCCACCTTCTTCCCCCTCCTCCTCTCTCGCTCCATTGTTCAGTCCCATTGGTTGTTTTTATTTTTTCCGTTTGTTTGTTTGTTTTTCCCTATATTCATCATCTAAGTGACACCATCCTGTAGTTCTCTTTTTCTTTTTGGCTTATTTCTGCTAATATGAGTCCTTCTTAATCCATTACCAATATGTGAGGCATAAAGGTGTCTGCCGGAGAAAAGAAGATTCTTTTGAGAATTCAGCTCTTGGGAACCCAGAGGCATCTGCGTGAGAGTGGAAGACCAGAAGAGAGAGAAGAAACAAGCCCCCTTTCCCATGCTGAGCCTTAGCTGAGAGAAGACTTCAAATTTTCATAAAGACTGAAATTTTTAACACCTGACCAGACATATTCATCAGTAAATCAAGACTTCATCGTCATCTCTTGACATTGTGTTGGACGTTTTGTTATCTGGGAATGACTGAAAGTTTTGATCTAAATACAAGAGGAAGAGCTTGTTGAAAAGAGTGGATTTGAATTCTCAAGTGAAAAATTGGGTGTTTTTCTGATTTCACCCCAGGAGTCCTGCTGCTAAAGGCAATTAGCATGCAAGCACCGGGCTCAGCAATCTGTTTAGGTTCTTAATTGGTTCTGGTGGCTGCATAGACACAGTAGGTAGGGCAGGCCACAGCTGGGGCCAGGAGATGGGGGTGGCTGGGAGGCAGGCCAGTCTTCTCAGCTCCAGGAATCTTCACACTCTTTCTCACTGGGCTCTCCCTCTGGCATTGTCTGTCTGTCTGTCTGTCTCTCTCCTAGGCCCAGTTGTGCACACTCACAGATGCATACACCCACTGGGTCACATAATCATAGGGAAGATGCAGCACGACAGGTGCAGCTTATACAGGCTAATGGAGGATAAAGCCTGACTAACTCACCCTGTAGTAATGATTTCATGAGATTGAGTCAGTGTCAACCTTGACCTGTTGAATAGCAACTAGAAGTAGAAGCATTGCAGGGAGGGCATGTGGACATTCAGAGGGAAACAGAGGCCATGGAAGAATGCCCTGTGCATCCCAGAAGAGGAAGAAATGCTACTGCATTGCTAGCACCCAGGTGCCATCTGCTACCTTGACTATTCAGACCATGTGGGATGCTGAAGTTGCCTCTGCTACTCTTCTTTCTCCTCCCCAGCCATCACTCTCCTCCCCAGCCAGTGATGACTCTCTTTCACCTCCTGTAAGCTACCAACCTGACTCACTGCCCCACTTTTGCTTCGTAGGCCACAGCACAAACCAGGAACAGGTATACCCCACTTCACCAGGCTCTCGGGAAGTTCTGATTCTTCCAAATCTCTATTAGATTGCTTTTTCTCTTTTCAGTGTTTCTATTGGGATATGATTGTCAGTTGCCATGGTATTCTGTGCAAACAGAAGCACTTTCATTCCGTGGGATGCTTTCAGAAGAGCTATCATGCAGCGTGGGTCACAGACTGAATTGTTATTATAACCAGTTTGTTTACAGGTTTGGTAAACCCTTGAGATTTTACCACTTAAAGTAGCTACCCCTGAGATTCATTTTAGACCAGTGCTCACATATTCTTACATGGGAAATGGTGAGCTCTCACTGAAGCATTCAGTGGGATTTGATCGGGGGGAAAGACACATTTTGACGGCTGGCAAACATTGAAACTAGGTACTCATTTTCTTTTAATGCCCAGGGATTGGGATAATAACATCAGCTTTGCTTACAGCCTCATAACAATCACTGGTTCAGTGGCCATAAGGAGAAACCACGTTGAGGATGCTGATTTGTTCATCTCTTTAACTTCCTTTTCATCTGTGCCTGTTTATCACCTCTCCAGTCCCGTCTGCCTCCCATTATTCCCCACTTTAGAGTCCTGCCAGAATTTATAACCTCTAGATGAAGGCCCTTTTCCCAGATGTTTCTGTTCTGTGAAGATTTACCCTATGCTAAGAAAACAGCTAGGAAATGTGATCTATAAACTATTAGCAAGTGTTAATGGCCAAATGCATGACCACTTGTTGTTAAGCTGTAATGACAAAAATAAATGTTGAAAGGTGCTTGTAAAGGAGGGGTCCCAGTTTAAGCCTGCACCCCAAGAATTTCTTGTCATTAGGGATTTGGCTGGAGTAGAATGGTTTCTGCAGTGCCTGGAGAACAGTAAGAATGCAAACTTGACATCTGTTCATGTCAAACATGATGTATGTCAAATGGTAGCATTTCAAAGAACAGACTCTACAACCAGACGATCTGGAGTCAGGTCCTGGGTCTAGTACTTAGTGACTGGTGACAATTTTGGGCCGGATGCTGCTGCATTGATTTTGTAAAATGGGGTTATTAGCGGTAACATGTCTCTCAGGGCTGTTTTGAGTCTGTTTGTGCAAAAGGTTTCAAGCAGTGTGTGGTGGCACTGGGTGTTAATGTATGTCTTTCTAGCTCTCATGGGTGCACTTCTTTCTGAGTGGGCAAGAAGAGGGGCTGTGGGCAGGTAGACACAGGTACATGGGCAGCACTGCTATTGTTCTTAGTGGTCAAGTGTGACCCAGAGGACAAGAACTCTGTTCCCTTGACCATGGCATGATTTGGTGCAGTCATGACACCAAGCCTGAGAATCTTCCAGAGTTTCTCTCTTTAGGAACAAACATCTTTTGGGAACATTTCATGGAGGGACCAGCTCCGAGGTTGTTGGATAGGTCACCAGTGCTCTTAAGGGCAGTGGTATGGAAGACTTTGAGAGATGTTTGGTCTATAGAAGTGGTCTCCTGTGCTCTTAGATATAGCAGAAGGAACTTTTTTTGGGGGGGGAGGGGATGACAAAATCCTGTATTTATAAGGGCAGAGATAGGAATCTGTTTGGTCTAAGCTAAAACTTGATATGACCTGTCAGTATGCAAATACTGGCATACTGGTCTTAAGATACTCCAGTTATACCAGTAAAAGATTTCATGAAATCAGTTGAGCTGGAGTAAGAGCCTCTTCAAGACTCTTCTACGTCTTTCCTTGTTATCTTACCATATTCCTATATCAAATGTGATTATTCTCTGGCTAATCTGTTTTTTAAACATAGTACTGATCTAGTCTACATCAAATGTATTGCTTTTGCCTTCCATCAATTTAATTCATCAATGAAGTAAAGTTGTTGAAAATGCTGATCCGATATCTTTAGCAAAGCTGGTGCCATGCTTGAGGTCTCTATGCTTGTGAGGTGAGTGTGAAGAGACCTGGGCATACTCTCACTTTTGTTTTTTTTTGAATGAATGAGTTGACTCTTGTACTGGAGAACTGATCTGGCCTCTCTGGGTAGACCTAGTGAGTGGCACCTTGGTGTTTAACACTTAATAACTCTTTAAACAAAGTTTCATATATACTTGCATTGTCTTCCAGATAGATACACAATCTTTTCTTGGGATTCAGGGCCCTTTGTTATTTCTTTGTTCTTTCTTTCTTTTTTTGAGACTAGGTCTCACTATTTTTGCCTGTGGAACTGCAGGCTCACGTTGCCTGGGTTACCAAGGACTTAAGTAATCCCCAGCCTCAGCTTCCCAGGTAGCTGGGATTACAGTCGTGTGCCACCACACCCAGCTATTTTTTGGTACTAGATCTTGCTAAGTTGTCCCAAGTGGTCCCTAGCCCCGCGATCCCTAGCCCCGGCCACTTCATAGGCTGAAACTTACAGGCATGCGCCACCGTGCCCTGCTTTTTCTTTGGTATTTCTTTAGTATTCTGCAGAGACAAGACCGTTATACAGGCTAGATGATTATTTCATTGCTTAAAAAAAAAATAGAGCAACAGAGCAAACGTTCTCTCCTTTTAGTTCATGCAGCATCACATGCTTTTTGCTCCAATACTGTTTCTGCTGAAATAAGGGATTTGTTCCATCTATATCCCTTCCTTCTCCATACCTTTCACTGGAATGTAGCTGGTAAGGGCTTTTTACATAGAGGGAAGAAATCGCCTCCACAACAGGGATTCTGAAACAAGGAAGGGGGATTTTTGCATCGTTGATTGTAATAAGAAATCTTTTAGGCAGTCGTCTCAGAGTTATTGTGAAACCAGCAGTCATGGTGAAAATATACAGAATTCATTGACAATCTAATAGTTCTGAGGAACATCAGACTAATGCATCAAAATGGACACATGGTGGAATAGAACACTGATGTGAAAGTTTTTGCAGATGGATCTGCATTCATTTATATAATAAAGAGAGCTCATCTTGTCTCCATTTTTTGGGAAAAAACATTTGCCAAACATGCAACTACTAGACATTTACTTGCATAATTTTTCGGTTATTTTTACACACGCACTACATTTTGAGAGCAACTGAGAATGGGATTTTTGCTCACAATGCTCTCTTTTACTGCTTTGACACTGATATTATTGTTAACAGACTTCTCTATGAGGATTGTGCCTTTCTCTTTCCAAATGTTGAATACAATGCCAAATTGAATGAGCAGGCAATGCCATTCCTAACATACAAAAGCTATTCAGGGCTCCTACTCTTCTGTCTCCACTCAATCCTCTTCCCCCATCTCCTTTCCTTCTCTTACCAGGCCAGAGCAGGAACTCTCGGACTGCCGTAACAAATACCACAGAGCGAGTGACTTCAACAAGACATTTTCTTCCAACCTGCTCACAGCTTGAGCTTGGATTGGGAAGTTAGAGGTTTCTTCTGAGGTCTCCTTCTCACTGTGTCCTCTCAGGGTCCTCCTGCCTGTTTTCTGGGTCCAAATTTCTTTATATAAGGAGACTAGTGATACTGGATCGAGGCCCTCCTTGACTTCTAATCCCATGAAGCTGATTGTGATTGTTTTCCTTAGTGTATATCTTGGAATTCCTCCCCTTCAACTCCACCCCTCCACACCCCCCCCCAAAAAAAAAGAAAGATGAAAGATAGTTAGGAGTCAGACTTAAGGTTTTCCCATTTTGTATCCCTACATCTCTGAAAACAAACATAATGCTGGCTTGGTTATTCTGACTCACAGACCAGGTTCTCTGGGAAGTGAGGTCCAGGGTGGAAGTCAGCAGGTTGGAAGTTGATCAGGGAATGTGCTTAGGATTCATACCTGCAGACAGAAGGACAGGAAAGAGGGCTGGTCAAAGAAAGGAGTGGGACTGGAATAAAGTCTTGACAAAGGCCTGATAATAAAGCCTTTTTGCAAATTTCCAAAGATCAGGATAGGGGGTTGGACTCCATATTCCACATAACAGTCACTAGCCATGACCTTGGAATGACCTTGAACGAGCTGGCTCTTTTTTGCTGCGAATGATTCCCAGAGAGGGACTCTAATGGGAGCTGTGAATTGCCAGAATTTCTAGCAGCTGAGGGAATGGGGCACCATCCTGGATTGGGGGTGGGGGGGTTTCAGGATGGCTCATCCATGTCTACTGGGATGCTACTTTTTGGGATTCTACTTTTAAAACCAGCCAGTAAACAACAGATTTGTCTTGTGGTGTTAAATATTCTGAATAAAAGTCAGTAGAATCAAAGGTTAATCTCTCTGACTTGTCAAATCCTCCTGTCTTCTCTTTGAGGATTTATAATCATTTTTCTAATTTTCTCCTGAAGACCAATATGAAACATGAGACAAATGTACCTGAATCTGAACGCGTTCAACTTAATGTAAGTCAGAAAAACATTTTTCCCTTTTCCTAAGAAAGATCATTTTCTCCTCTATGGCATTGAAATGATAAAGATGTCTGGTTCAGTATGGGAACTGTCACAACAATGAAACAATTTTGCTTAAACACTTTTCTCCCATTTTATCTTTGAAATGGATTATTGACTTAAGCCCCCACCATATAACCTTGACTCCTTGTGCCCTTCATCAGATTTTGTTTCCTGTTTCAAATGGAAATTTTGTTTTCTTCTCTCCATTTTTGTCAGATACATTTATGGGAAATTATTGAATGATGTCCTCAGATGATCTCCCGTATGCAAATTCATTTTCCTTAGCTGAAAGACTCAGACTCCTTACTAATTCTAGCTCACAGACAATTTAAACAGCTGTCTTTTGTTTTCCGACTAGAAGAAGCATTCTGTTTTGGGGCCAGAATATCTATTTTGATTTCTTACCAACAGCTGAAAAGTTTGGGATACAAGGGGCATAAACTAAACAGGAAATGCAAAGTATTTATATTTCTCAAGGCTCTGCATGGTACAGAGTGTCTTTTATCATTTATTCACACCAAACATTTCCATTTTTACAGAAAAATACATGAATTCTCTATTTTTCACCTCTCTGAATCTGTTGGCCGGAATGCTTAGGTAAGGTCATGTTGAATATGCTGCTCAAAACGGACGTCTTATTTGTGTCCTCCCAGAGCTTTAACACTTCTCTGAAGACCCAAGGTGCTAAGCATTCACTTCCTCATTGGTTCACTTTCTCTCATTCTTTAAACCTTGGGCTTTGATTTTTCCACGTTGGTTCGCATTGAAGTGACATTGGAAGGAGTTGTCAGATGCTACAGTACAGGCTCTGGCTGGGCTCCCAGGAGCTCAGAGAAGGGAGGTCATGGAAGCTGCAAGGACCTAATTTCCTGCATTTGAGTTTTTGTCTGACTTTTCAATTAAACATCATTTATGTGATTCATCCATATCTTTATAGTTGCAGATTATTCATTGTCTGCTAGGTTGGGGCTCATCTTTGGCCTTTCCCCTCAATCATTTCTAGTTCATCATCAAATCCTATGTCATCTTTCAAGAAATCTAAAATCTTGCTCCTTCTTTCCTTCTGCACAGATACCCCTCAGGTTCCAGTCAGCAGTACTTCTGGTTTGAATGATGCAATGGGTCATCTTTTATGTCTTCGCTCTCATTCCTGCTTCCCTGCAATCCTGTTTACATGTGCAGCCAGCAGGACCTTTAAAAGACAGCAGATTGTATAGCTTGTTACTTACAAGGTTAAAATGTTTCATGGAGACCCAGTGCATTTGGGATAATACCCAAGGCTCATGTGCAAGCTCTGCGTGCATGTCGACCCCACCACCTTCTGTAACCCTCTCCAGCTCCATTATATGCGTCCAGCTCCTGAAAGGCGAAAACTCTTTTTTTGTTCTTAATTTCAGTAGATGTTATTTTTCCAACATCAAGTGGTTTCCCACTGTCCCTTAAAATGGCAAACTCCTACTCAGGCATTTCCAGAAAGGCCGCCTTCCTTGATGCAGCTATCCACATGAAATCTCCCTGTCCTTTCATTTGGGGTGAGCCATATCCAACATGTTACAGTGTGTATGATTGCTAACTGGCTTCCCCCTGTGCTGTGCCAGTAGGCCCTGTCTGTTTTGTTTGCTGTTGTAACTTCTGTGCCTAGCAGCATGCCTGATACATAATGGCACCCCTCCCCCCAAAGTATTACTGGGATGAATGACTGGTGCAATTGGTATGACAAGATTCATATTAAAATATATTAAGGAGACTATTTATTTACATCTTTATAATTTGAAGCTTTTTAGCTAAAATAGGTAAATGGGGTACTATGATTGCTAAGCACCTTAAAGCAACTATTTGCTAATGAACTGCAATGGCCAAGTCTCAGTCTTTCATTGTAGGGAAGTACAGTCCCTTGAGTTAGATGTTGCTTGAACTCTATGCGAGTTCCAATTTGAAACTTAAAATCTGGGTACATCCACATGAAACTGGTAGACGATGGCATTCACCCCAGTTTCCTGTTTCTGTTGTCCTGCCCGGACACAATAACTAAGAAACAACATGTAATTTATTAGATAAATGTGAAGGGGGTAAAATGACAGGTGAGAAACTGCACAAACTCTGTATTGCCAGCGGCCACAAGAGGGAGCTATTTAAATGCCTGTTAAACATAAAGAAACAATTTAAAAAAGAAATTTGGCAATCTTAAGGTTGGCCAGATGGACATCTATTTATATGATATTGACTCTGGAATTCCAATTCTTTTTTATCTGCAGTGTAATTTGCATTTTAAATAATGTTATTAAAGATAGAGAATTGCTTTTGCCTTAACATCTAATTTTATGTTTCATTTAACTAATGTGAAAGAAATGTAAGAATTTGATTATGTGGTAAAGAGATGAAAATTCCTCTCAAAATTAATCTCTTTTCTCAGAAAGTTTTTAAAAAATTCCTTCTCCCTTCAATCCTTAGTTGGTAAGATTTAAAATATTTACCTATTGTGCAAATCAGCTTTTTAAAAGAAATGCACAAACTGTGGCTTGAGAACTTACTGACAGTGGTGATGTGAATTTATAGAGATGCTTACGTGCCATAAATTCAGGTCTACAGCTAAGTTGCCAACCTCCTGGTCAAACTGAGAATGCATTTGAGCTGTTAGCAGACCCAAGACAGAAGTATCTCTTTTTTCTTTTTTTTAAAAACAAAATTATAAACCATGCAAAATATTATTTATTCATATGAGTGATTTAAAAGTTTCCAATACCACAGGAACGATAAACATCAAATCCAGTGTACTGATTATTACTTCTGGGAATGTATAATAGGGAATAGGATAGAAGAGTTGTCCACAGAGAATGTCAACTATCTCTGTAATGGCTGATTTAAAAAAATTTTTTGTATGTATATTTATATTTATATTACATTATTGTGTACCTCGGAGTTTTCCCATTTCCCTAACACCTGTTAACCATCCTGCTCTTTTGTGCCCTCTGCCTCCCAGCCTTCTCCCCTTCTCCTCTCTCATTTCATTGTTCTAATTTTTCTTATTCGTTTGTTTATTTTCCCCTGTATCCATCATATAAGTGAGACCATCCTGCATTTCTTTTTCTTTTTGGATTATGTCTGCTAATTTGAGTCCTTCTAGTTCCATCTATGTTGCTGCAAATGACATATGTTTGTCCTCCTTGCTTGATGCATAGTATTCCATCTTGTACATGTATCACATTTTTTTTTCCAGTCAGTCGTGGGTTTGGGGCATTTGGTTTGTTTTCAAATCTTGGCAATTGTAAACAGAGCTGCAATAAACATGCGTGCACAGGTATTCTTTTGAATTAGTGTTTTCATGTCCTCTGGGTAGATTCCCAGTAGTGGGATTGCTGGGTTGAATGGTAATTCCACTTTCAATTGTTTGAAGGTCTTCCACACATGTATCTTTTCTACTGCCAAGCCAGTGAGGGGTCACATGGGTGCACTTTCTTGAGTCAGAAGACCCGGTTGACTGCTAATAACAGTAGTAACAATCATTGAGTGTTTACATGGACCTGACAAAATGGATTCGCTCATTTATTTCTCACTACCCCATGAGGTTACCATTGCTACTGGTTTCATTGCAGAGATGAGGAAACAGGTTTAGAGAGAAAGGTTTAGCTCGTTAGGGTAAATGCATTTTCAGGCTTTTTCTTGCCCTTCTGCCATTAACCTCCATGATCAGCACCTGGCATTGTGATCTCCTGGTGATTGCATTATCTGGGTCTAGTAGGTGTGTGTATGTGCCGCTGTGCACACCTGGGCCTAGGATGGAAGGGCTAAAAGGGAGGCATCGCCCTGAAGGACAGAGAAAATACCAGAGAGAGAGCCCAGAGAAAGAGTGTGAAGATTTGTCGGGGGGCTGGGAGGCTTGGTTGTCTGATTGCCTGCCACCCCCCGACCCCTAGTATTGCCTGTGCAACCACCTGCTGTATAAGATCAGAATGCTGCTGAGTGTGGGCACCTGAATATGACTCTGATCTGCTCCACTGGTCAATCTGTGACTCTTTGGGTCTTGGGGTCAAATGCTTCTTTCCCAGATTGTTCCTTTGTTCTGAGCCCCAGTATTCCACCAAGACGCACTTCTTCCCTTAAAATGTTCTGTCCTAAGAGGGAAGAGGAAAGCTCTTAGAGTTGATTAAAGAGCAGCTGCATCTGGAGTGATGGCCAGTAAGTAGTACTTGTGAGGAGGCTCAGGCTTTCTGCTGACTCACCCACGGATGGCAAGCTCTGGAGGACACAGACCACTGGATGTTAAAGGTGAGGTCATCAACAATGTCCTGTGCAGGTGGCTTTAGAAAAATCCTGCATTTTACTACAGACATCCAGAGCCTGAGCCTGCGTTTTGAGTCAATATTTAAACATGCTCTAGGATGAGAAGTCTAAGTATTGCCTTTCTGGCTCAGGGGGACTATGGTGCGGATAGGGAAATAGGAGAGACCATCTTGTGAATGACAGACTGTGTCTGCCTGTGTTTCCTCCTTGGCCCTACGATCAACCCTGTTCTTAACTGGGCTCTTTAAATCATTGGAAAACCACCAGTTTCTCTAAGAGTGTGAATATCAAAACCTATGATCCGTTCTCATTCTCTAATTTCTCTTAATGTCTCATCAAGTGTTTCTTTCAAACTAGATACAGAACTTGAATGAGTTTTTAAGGACTGGACGTCATACTGCCTTAGGATGCATGTGTTTTCTGTTATCCGTGCAGTCAAGCCTGCATGCCCTCTTAATTTTAATAGTTGTCCAAATTTCAGCCTCAGGACTGGGACTGGGACATGAATTTGACCATACAAACATGTGTTCAAATATGGTAAGAGATCCAACAAGTTTCTCTGGAAATAGGCTTAGGTTGGGATCATGAGCATCTCTCCAGCCTGGGGTTGCCAGCTTAGAAACAGGCTGTTCAGTTAAATTTGGATTGCTTTTTTTTTTTTAGCATATAAGTAAATTAAATAACATTAAGTAAATTAAATAACATATAAGTAATATTACATGGAAGATATTTTGTTAAAAATTATTCACTGTTATCTGAAATTCACACTTAACTTGGTATTGCTTATTTGCTAAGTTGGTAGCTCGACTTTTTAATTCATCTGGTGTGTGGGGCTTCTAAGGGTTCAGGTCCTGGAAGCAGGCTGCTGTGTGAGCTTCAGTAAACAACTTCGCTTCTTTGTGCTTAGTTTCTCTTAGCTGTAAAAAGGGCGTAACTAAAGAATATCCCATCGTAGAGTTCTGTAGTCAGGGTTAAATAACTCACTTCATTAAAGCACTTAATAATTGAGTATTCAACAAATATCAGCCATTATTATTCTCGCCCTTAGTTTTAGAGGTGTCCTCATCTCTAAAATCAATGATAATATTAACTTCTCACAATATTAAGATTTTATTATGAGGATTAAATAAGATAGTATGTTGAAAGCACTTGACACGAAGTACATTTTCCTTTACCAAAGTAGTTAGAGTTTATCTTTTGGAGGGTTCTATGTTACTTGAACTTTTTATCTATTTTAAAGTATTGTAGAGAGCTGAAGACATAACCCCTGTTCTATAAGTACCGAGAATGACTCTTTGAAAGGTACTCAAAGAGTTCGAGAAAGAGGGTTGAATAGATCGTTTTTCCCCCCCCAACACACTGATTATATGCATTTTTGGTTGAACTTATAAACTTATCCAACTTTGGATAAGTTTATAAAGATTCTGTGTCCAGGGAGAGTAGGTGATTTGACCAAGTTCAAGGCACTCAGTGGTAGAGATAGACCCTACTCTTCGGACGGGTAGGGCTTGAGTGATTGTGTGGTATGGTCAGTGACCTTTGCCTGGGTCAAGCACCTGTGCCACCAGCACACTCTCACATGTGGGGTGCTCTCACTTGCAGGCACTAGTAGGAAAGGGATGTGGCACTCCCTCCCTGGAGCATGAGTATGGTGACCAGCTAAACAGCTCCCAGAGGAAAGTCAGGAGTTAATGACTCTTCCCAAGAGGCATATCCACCCCTATGGAGAGCCTGGAGTTGACAAGAACTATTCATGTAGAGCCCAAGGTAGGTCCAAGGGACTGTTCAATAGCTGCTCAAAGTCTAATAGTTTTTATTATCGATTAGCAGCTGAGCTATTGAGGTCTGGGAACACTGAAATGTGAACACTGCAACTATGGAGAGCCATATGTCTGCAATGTTGGTGAGGCTCTCATTCTCTCACCAGTTTTCTTACTTGGAAATCATTAAAAACAGGCGAAAAGAAGTAAAACTTTTCTCTCCATGCCATGATGTACTCTAAAGATTGCTCTGCGGTGCCACCAGAATAGAAAGCTGCTATTTTCCTATACCAAGGAAAGGTCAGAGAAGGGAGAAAAAGCCCCAGAGCCTTGTCCTTGGGCTTAACTATGTGGAGAGGAGACTAGATGGGGATGGAGAGCGAGAGCCAGAGACATTGAAACCAGAAGTAAGGCACAGCCCTAGTCCCTCTCATGCCTGTCAATCTACAGGCATTTCAGGGTGGTATGGAGACGTTCACAAGGCCAGGCATCCTGTTGGTGAGGGTAGACTCTCTCTCTTGTCTCTGGTTATTGTTGACCCTGTGGGATGACTGACCTCATCCTCCACAAATGTGAAGTTGATACTCACTGATGATTTAAACCTCTTAGAGATGATGAACTGGAGGAAGGGTCCAGGTCCTTGAGGGCTGAACATGACTTTAGGAAGTGGGGAAATGCTTGGGCTTGGATTTCAATATCTAACCGTTTTAAGAGCCTGGGTGGTTTTAACTTTTATTTATGCCTCCTATAAAGTCTGTCTGTGTGGGTGATGGGTGTGGTAGAGGAATTTGTTACAGCAAAGGTTTTAATGGACCCCATACAACATAAAAAGGAGCCTAAGGTATGATTCCTACCTAGACTGTGGTTATGGACCAGTTGGGGCAGGGTTGGGAAAGGAGGCCCATGAGAGGGTGATGATGCATGGTGTTAACAGGCAACAACTCTAAAGTGATGCTTTAGAAGCAAAAATGGAGCCTGCTTTTTTTTTTTTTTTTTTTTGATCCTCAGGTGAACCAACTTCTGTGAGTCACTTCAGTGAAGAAAACTGTTTTATGTCATTATAGTGGCATCTGTGGCGTATAGGGCTTCGGGGAATCTTCAGTAACTAGGGCTTCTCTTTAATAGATGACAACCAGCAGTCTGCAGACAAAATTTCACTTGTAAAATTTTTTGTCCAGAAATTGCTTTCACCAGTGAGACCAGGAATATATTGCAAAATATTTTTTCCCCCAGTGGCATTGCAGTCACAATTGCCATTTCCCCCCTTATTCAACCAATTTTCAGAAGTTTGCTCTTTTTTTTGCTCATGTTTTCCAGGGCCAGAAATTTATAATATGACCCATCAGTGTCAGTTTAATAACAGTTGAAGATGCTGTTCTGGGTGCTCCATGTTTTGCAGAAATGTGCTATGTGCTCCCTTCCCTGGTGGAGAATGCAAAATCCATGGGGCGTGGGGAGACCCACAGAGGGGGAGGAAGAAGGAGAGGATTACTTAGGTGCACAGAATCCTTTACCTAAAGGCCGTGGGAGGGGTACTCAGATATGCTGTGTGAACTAGGGGGTAAATTCACTTTGGGGGCCTCTTTGAGGAAAAAAAAGGAGTTGGGAAACACTGATATGGAAGATGGTGTTTGAACTGTCCTTGAAGAACGAGTAGGCTCATTGTCACAGAGTTTAGTATGTCAGAGATGAATGAATAGCCCAGCTCAGCTGGTAAGTACGTCATTTAAGGGAGTTGGTGGAGGTAAGACTGAAAAATGCTGAGAGGAGTTTGAGTAGGAGTTGGAACTTAAGTTGATAGGCAATGGGGCAACCTTGAAAATTGCTGAGCAGAGAGGTGATTGTCAAATAGCTACCTTGTTTTCCTCTGTGGCCCTTTTATTAGAAACATATGGTAACCAATTTAGCTGATATTTACATAAAGACTAAGTTGTGTAACAGACCTACCTGCTCCTGTCGCCACACATGCTAGTGTTTAAACTCTCTATTGAAACTCCTGCTACTTTAGCGACTTCCTCATGCCTACTTGGCAGTTAAGGCTACTTAAGGAATGAGCAGAAGAAAATAAATACCAAGGTGGATGAAATCTCAAAGGAATTGTGCAAAGAAGCCAGATTCAAATGAATGCTGTGTGAAGCCTTGCATATGACACTGGTTAGAAGGAAAGACGCTGAAGGTGGAGAGTAGATCAGTGGTGACCAGGGCTGAGGAGAGGTTGAGGATCTGCTTACAAAAGATCAGCATGAAGGAATTCTTTGGGGGCTGTTGGAATTAGGCTGTAATCCTCTGTTTGATGGTGGTTACAAGAAACTGTGCCTCTGTGACAGCTCCTAGAATTGAACATCAACCCTATTATTGTATGTAGATTTAAAACATGAATAGCAAAAGAAGGGTCTATTTAGTTTTCTTTTCCTTTTTTTTTTTTTGGAGAATAGGTCTTGCTATGACCTAGTCTGGTCTTGCTATGCCTGGGGTACCATGATCTAAAGTGATCCCCAGCCTCAGCCTCCCATGTAGCTGGGATTACAGGTGCCCGCCAAGGCGCCTGGCTGCTTTTTTGAGACTTGGTCTTGCTATGTTGCCCAGGGTAGTCTCAAACCCATGAACTCAAGGGGATACCAAGTCTCTTGCCTCCCAGCACTTGGACAACAGGTATGTGCCACCACACCTGGCTCTATTTAGTTTTCTGTAAATATTTTTTGGTTCAATTTTTCATAAATGAATTACTTCTTTATAGTATAGGTGCAAGTCTATAATTGTATATTTAATTGTACATGTTTGGTTAACCAGAGATTAATTTTCTAGTTATAAGAAAAACAACTTGCTATATTTCCTCAAATATTCAGGGACTTTATTAGAAATCAAACTGCTCCTGCTATATTAAATAGATGACATTTGTGAGTATTGTTCGTACAGTGATGACTCTTTATTTTACATTTTAAGATTTTTCTTTATACATGTTTTCTTCCAACCTTCTCAACTACACATATGTGCTTAATCAACCTTTTGATTATAATCAAACTAAATGTAAACCTCAAATGAGATTGGATCTCACACGTTTTGATTTAATGGGTTCAAATAAATGCTTGCTTTGAAATGGTTGTTAAACTTTTCTGTGCATACAGAAAACGGATAACTACTTTCTTGAAGTATAACTACTACTCCTATGGCAGCATGTAATCCAAATCAAGGTTTCTAACCACATTGTCAGTGTGCTGAAGAAGGAAAGGAAAGACTTTCTTGTTTATTACAGGCAAGGATGAAAAGAGGGACTGACCTGGTATAGATTAGAAGTTCTAAAATGTTTCACTGTTTCCTTTGAAGCTTCTTTGCAGTTACTCTAATTCACTGTGTTCTTTTTTACTAAAATAGTGGTTGGTTTATGTTCCTTTTAAAATAACATATTGCCTTTTAAACTTAAACCTGTATTTAACTTTGCAGAATAATTGGTTACAGAGCTGGAGTGCTGTGCTTCTCAAACTGATTATAGTTTGCATGTTAATAGGGGGGTACGCTCAGCCTGGGAGGGGCCCCAAACTTCTCTACCTTCTTTTTGGGAGGCAAAGTCCTGCAGCCACAAAACCACATAAAGTCCAATGGCATGGAATGAATAATTGGGATATCTGTTGGTGTTTTTTATTTTGTCCTCATGAATGGCCATCAGTGATTGTCAAGGACAATGATATGTTTTTGGAGCTATTTTAAAATTACTAAAATTAGGATATCGAGTTTGGAAGCTCCCTAAAATGTTCAAGGGCACTGCTTCATCAAACAGAATTTGAACATCTTTGCTTGCAAGCTTGCTTTCTAGTGCATTGTTCCTGTTCTGCCCTGTTTGTCATTGGGCAACCCCCCGCCTGAACCTTTACTGGATCTGACAGCTCCTGTTCTTGTTCCTCCATTTGCACAACTGCAGAAATGACTGACAGAGCAGGAGCATTTACAATTCTTTAATGAATTCATATTTTTCTCAGGATAAAATTCAAACAGGAGAAAAATCTCCCAGATCTCAGGATAGAATCAGCAGGATTCAGAAGGCTGGGGTGCTCCTGCCTACCTTCCTAGCAACTGTATCCCTGCTGCTCTCATTCTTCCCCTCCACCCTCCTTTCTGGAGCACCTTGGCCCCAGGTTTCTCCACCTGGAAGGTTCCTTCTAGCCCACTCTTCCTCCCCAGGTTTCAGAGCTCTTTGAGCGTCCCAGCAGCTCCCCATGGCATTAATAGCTCTTACTTTGCCTTAGTCTCCTTAGCACAGGTCACAGTTGTAATTGAGCAATTACTTAGGCAACTATTTGTTGATTGTCTTTCCTGATAGAATTAGCCCCATGCTTCCAGGGAACAGTTTGTTTTGTGTTTCTCCAGAACCCAGCCCAGTGCCTTGTACATTGTGCAATGAATATTTGCTGAACAACTAAGTGAAGAACCAAGGTAACCGTAACTTTAAGGATAACGAAATAATTATTTTAGTTAGGGCTATGGAATGAGTGCAAATGGTAAAATGAGAATGAGCACGAATTGATGTCAATCTGTTTATCTGTTTAGCTCAAACACTACTGTGCACACACATCACCTGAGCACCTTGCTCAGAAATACTGATTACATACATTGGGGCAGTGATCAGGCATCTGCCTGTGTATATGCGTCCTGAGTGATTTTAATGCAGCTGTTGGATCATTACTCTTTGAGCAGCTCTGCTCTAAGGTGATGGTTTTCACATAAAATTAGCCCAAGATTAGATTACCATCTGCATTCATGGAGACAGTTTGGCAATTGTGATCTAGTTCAATATAGCTACCTATGAAACACCTTCAGATTTGCATTCTTAAAAGAAAATTTAATTAAAAAAGCTTCTATGACTGAGTGACTGAGTAGTAATTAAGATGTGGAAGTTATCGAAAAATTTTTTCATTGTGAAACTGTGTTAAAGTGTTGTATCTAAATAGGAAAAAAATGAGCCTAGTGCTATTAAATTGTAAATGCATGAATGTGAATTTATGATGGTACACATATGATATAAATCAATAAATATGTATGTATACACATATAAACAAGATACATCTGTGACAAAATATTAATTTTTCCAAATTCATCCTCTACAGAAAACCCGAGTTCTTCCTTCCCCCACTGCAGAGATGTCCGTGGTTCTCCTTGACAACTCAGTGCAGTATCCTTACTGTCATTTCCGACATATGTGCTCTAATGCATTTTAGGCAGGGTGGGATTGGCTCTATCCATCTTCCAGTATGGTCATCCCATTTTACCTAACTTCACACCAAGTGTTGATGACTCAGAATCAATGTAAACAGAAAAAATTCATGGATAAGAGATGATGGTTTTCACCCTTTGTGTTGTTGATCCATGTGGGCCAAAACCCAAGTCTGCTTGAATCTTTTGAGCATTTGCTTTCCTGGGATAATGGAAAGGGATGAATATGGAGAGGATGACTGAAGGAAATTGCTGGTTCTGGCTGGACCATTTCTTCGTTACCTGTTTTGTTAGAGGTAGGCCATGAATTCATGGTCTCCATGTCTCTTTGAGAATCTTTTTACATTATGACCATGAACAAATGACCAACCCATTTAAACTAGGCATCCGTGAAGCTATCATTTCACTGACTCTAGGCTAAATTTCACATAGAAATTATTGGTTGAGAGATTGCCGAGAGCTCCCAGATACGTCAGTGCTTAGTATTTACAGTCTTACTGTAGGCTTAGCATCCAATATGTATGACATGGCCTGCTGGTTGAAGCTTCTGTTTAAATCTGCTACAACAACCAAAATGGCATGAAAGGTCACATTTGAATTGTTACTGAGACTATAACTGCTCTGTAATACATTTGTATTTATTTGGATTACACATTTGTTTAGGGGACTATAGCTGCCTTTGCAATGGTGTCATTGAATAGGATGTTATTATCTTTAGTAATAATGTTCAGTATCAATTGATAACTATTGATCTTTTAGTTAGCAGCTGTTCTCAGTATTACTGATGGTGTTAGTCATCACTAGAGTCACTAGAGGGACACACTGGACAGACCTGATATTCAAATACAAAAGACAGAGCCCTGGGGTGACAAATTCCCTCTATATTCTGTTACTTAAATCTGTTCAATTCCCATAGAAATGGCCACTCCAATGGAATTTTGAGTCCTTCCCATTTGATGGAGATCAAAAGCTTGGGCAGAGATAAAGGTGATGGGAAGAAGCACACTTCTTCATGCTATAGGAATGTGTCATTTGTGTGAGACTCACTAGCCACACTTGGGATAGGAGAGCTTATTTAATAAACTGGGGTTTCTGAGAATGAATGACCACAGGCAAGTTTGAATCCAGAGGGAGCTATCCAGGGTGCTGGTTTTCGCCTCTGTTGCTGTTCATGCTGTGCTTGCCCTGACACTCGCCATTTTGTTGGTAAGGACACAATGCCTCAGGCCTAATCCTACTTCTGTTCTGCTTGACTTGGTCTGACCTTACCATCTGCCACATGTGGCCTTTTGTAGTTGTGACACTGTCCAGTTAGATCCCAGACCAATTAATTATTCCTAAACCTGGCTTTGCACCAGTCATCTATCTCATGAACGAGAGTCTTTTGGGGGTAGGTTTAGTAGGATCTAGGAATCTGAAGATTACTGTCTTAGATTAATCTCATGTATTTTTTTATGTTTTGTTTCAAAGTTTCATCTATTTTCTCTTGTTTTTCTCTTCCAATAATGGAAAGCAAATTGAGTCTACATTTCTCAGAGGAGGAGTGATTGGAGAAAAACATAAGAACTCACAAGCTATGGAAAAATCATGGCATTTCTTCAAAAGATTAAAAATAAAATATCTTGAGAACATTAATTAAAAAGGACACCTGTGCATACATGTTTATTGCAACTCTGTTTACAATTGCCAAGATATGGAAACAACCCAAATACCCCAAAACTGATGAATGGCTGAAAAAAATGTGTATGTACACCATGGAATATTATACATCAATCAAGAAGGACAAACAGGGCTGGGCATGGTGGCTCATACCTGTAAGCTTCAGCCTATGAAGTGGCCAGGGCTAGAGATTGCAGTTTGAATTCTGCCTGGGGCCCATAGTGAGACCTAGTTCCAAAAAAATAGCTGGGTGTGGTGGTGTGCACCTGTAATCCCAGCTATGTGGGAAGCTGAGGCTGGGGATTGTGGCACCCTGAGCAATGTGAGTCTGCAGTTCCATGGGCAAAAATAGCAAGACCTAGTCTCAAAAAAAAAAAAAAAGACAAACATATGTCATATGTCATTTGCAGCAACATAGCTGGAGCTAGAAGGACTCATATTAGCAGAAATAAGCCAAAAAGAAAAATATAAATATGGGATGGTCTCACTTATATGAAGAATATAGGAAAAAAACATATAAGAAAAAATAGACACAACCAACAGAACCAAACCATAGAGCAAGAGAGGGGGAGAAGGAAGAAAATGGGGGAAGTGGAGGGCACAAAAGATTAAGAAAGGTGGTTAACAGGTGTTAAGGAAATGAGAGAACCTCAGGGTACACAATGATGTTATATATATATGTATATATATATAATAAAATATCTTCTCCCATAACAAAACATGATATGGAGGGCAATGCTGGGAGGGGCTGGAGGCCTGGGTGTCCTGAAAAGGGAAGGAGTGTCTGACAGAATAACCTAGAAGTGTTGAATAATAGCATCTGAGGGAAATTTTGTTTCCATCTCAATCTTAGATGTCAATATCACAAAATATTTTATTCTTAGCCAGTTACAAATCTATCCTTCATCTCTCTTAGGGATAATTTAAGAAATGAAAAGTGACTACATCAAGTCTTTTCTATTTATGTCATAGAACATTGAAGTTATTTCTAAAATTATGATGAAGGGGGCTTTGAATTTCACCTGTATCTTTTTCACTTTCCAACTGTTGCAAATCTTTTGTGTATCTTGAGTGTTTTTACCTGTCTTATCTATAGATTATTGATTATATATAATTCGTTCCATAATGGGTAAATCACAGGGGTACCACCCTTCTAAGATGATTTGACAAGGACAGTTAAATGTCTAAAATTCAGATTGACAAGACACCTACAAAATAAAACTTTGATGTAGTTCCCAGACTCTTAGCAAAATCTTTACTGCATCAACACATTTAACAATAGATTTAAAATGATTTGCTTCTGAAATAATGTAAAGAACACGTACTCTTACATGTAGGAAATTTGTAAATACTTAAAAGTATTAAGAAACTAAGCCATATTTTCTTATGATAATTGGTACTATTTATTAACTTGCTTTGTGTGTTAAATAATGGGTTAAGTATCTTACAACTGTAATTTATGAAAATTTCAACATAATTCTCATGGCATTGGAAACTGGTATTAAAATTTTTCTACTCATTTTAATTTCAGATTGTCTTTGGTTACTAGAGAGATTTGATTCTTTTGATAAAATCCCTTGGGTGTAGCCAGGCTTTACCCCTGAGTCCACACCTAGACTTTCTTCCAGGGTTCTGCAGACCTTTCCCTCTCTTCATAGAGCAGTTTACCTGGCTTCCCTCCCAGCTCACTCTTCGTGGATGGCTTTCTCCCACCCTCTTCCCAAAACCCTACTTCAGCATTTCATTGATAACAGCCTTTGCAAGATTACCCCTTGGTGTATGCAAATTCATTCCTCAGCCAACAGATTTTTACTGGATGTCCGCTGTGTGCCATGTACTCTACTGAGCTCTGAGAAAAAAGCAGGGAACAATGCAACAAAATTATCTGCTTCACAGAGCTCCCATTTTAGAGCAGAGAGGGAAAGCAATAAGAAAAATGAACACATAGAATACTAAATGGTGGTAGGTCATCTGGAGAAAAAAGAAAGCAGCAAAAGGTGACATGGAGACGAAGGTGAAGGCTTACAGTGTTAAATGTTTGACATAAATATTAAATAGCAAAAAAGGACAAGTCCCAGTGTTTGTAATTGTATAGACTATAGAATCCTTCTTGGTGACTGGATGAAAAAGATGTGGTATATATACACAATGGAATATTACTCATCAATTAAAAACAACAAATGTGATGATTTTATAACATGGATGTGCTTAGAAAAAATCATATTAGCAGAAACAAGTCAAAAAGAAAAAGACAAACCAAATGGTTTCACTAATATATGGGATATAGGAAAAAATAAAAGGCCATAAGGAAAAGTCAAAACAAGCTAACAACCAAACTGAAGTACACAACTCGAGGGTAAGGGGGGAAATGGGTAGGGTCAAGGAGGGTAGGGGTGGTGAACCCTGGGGATTAAAAAGATGTGAAATTTATATATAAATAAATAATTTAATAAAAATCCTTTATTGATGAATGCCATATTTATTTTAAAATCCCCCCAGAATGTGTATTTCATTTTCTCTTACTTACAGCAGAACTTTCAAGAAAATAATATAGATACTATAAGGTAAATTAATTTTACCGTAGTCATACACTCAAAGTAACCTCATGGTTTTTCATGATCACATCTGAATAGGGAGCAAGAGGTGAGATGCGGTAGCATTTGGCAAGAGACGTGATCATCAAGGGTATATGCTATATACATTAAAAACAAACACAGTGAAGAGTGACTTGAAAGGAAAAAACTAAGAGAAATAGACATTCAGTTATGAGTCTTACTTCTCCTTACCTAACATGGCATTATAAAATTATTTAAAGAACGTGAAATGCTGAAAACACTGAGGTATCACAATTATGATTGAATTATATGTTGTATCTTATTGGATCAAGCTGTAGAAGAAATGTCTCTCATGTCAGATGATAAATGACATGTTCTTGGCTTTCAGATATGAAGTGCTTTTTATAAAATATAACTAAATAGAATATTCCTTGAAGTTAGTAAACCTAATAAAACATGGGAGTCTTGGGGCTGAGTTTCTGTTCTCTGTGTACACAACCTTTTCTTAAAAAATTTTTTTTTTTGAGACTAGGTTTTGCTATTTTTGCCCATGGAACTGCAGGCTCACTTTGCCCGGGGTACCACAGACTCAAGAAATTCCCAGCCTCAGCTTCCCAACTAGCGGGGATTACAGACGCGCACCACCATGCCCAGCACGTAGGTCTCACTATGTGCCCCCAATGGGTCTTGAACCATGATCCCTGGCCCCCGCCGTGGCTTCATCAGCTACCAGGCTATACCTTACAGGCATGCACCACCGTGCCCCGCCTTGTGTGCACAATCTTAAGAAGCATGGGTCTGTTAAACCCATTGCTTATATCAGTGATTCCCAAACTACTACCCTTTTTCTCCCACCACCATGTTACCTGTGAACCATCATCCTATTCACATGTGCTCATCCCTCTTCTGATTTCACCTTCTCTTCCTCTCCTTTTCTGTATGTTTCAGCTATCAGTTTGCTAATTTTAGTTCTTTTCTTGTCTTTTTGTTTGTTTTCCCTCTACCCCACATATAAGTGAGAACATCTAGTCCTATTAATTCTATCTTCATATTGTTTTTCTATTTTTTCCTACAAATTGTATCTCATCCTGTAAACCATCAGTTCTGTTTAGATTGTTGCAACAACTTATTGACTGCTCACATTACTTGCAATGCCCCTGCATTTCATTTTCTGCATAGCAGAGTGCTCTTTCAAAAATATGCATCACATTATGACCCTTTCTCCCCCACTTAAAACCCTCAGTAACTTCCCATCCTGAACTTTCTGACCATGGCTTGTTAAGCACCTGCTTATCTCGCCTGCCTCTTTCCACCTGTGGTTTCCTGCACACCTGCCTGGTGAACACATCTAGCCGTTTCCAGTCGTAGAACTCTTGCACTTGGCAGTTCTCTCCCCCTCACTCTCAAGTGTTTGACTCCTTATTCTAAGGGCTTAGCTCAAACGCCACCCTCTCAAAAAGGCATTTCCTGGCTAAACTAAGAAATTTCAAGCATATCACCTTTTTTGTGTAAGGTATTTACTGCTAATCAAAATGATGGTTTTGATAGGAAAGGAGGGAGGGAGGTATAAGGGAAGGGGTGAGCACAAAAAATCAAGATGGTAGGCCATGGGTGGTCTGGTGGTGGGAGAACCCTGGAGAATATAATGATGTTACATATATATATATATATATATATATATATATATATTCCCAGTTCAGTGCTGAACAAGGCAGGCAGGTACTAGGTATTAAAGGTTGAATAACAAAGAATAATGAATAAATTCTAGGTATTAAAGGTTGAATAACAAAGAATTTATTCATTATTCTTTGTTATTCAACCTTTAATACCCAGTGCCTGGCTTACAGTAGGCTCCCGTTGAAACTATATCTTCAATGATTGAATGACTGACTGAACCAATGATCTGCTCATTCTATGCATAATCTTTGCCCCAGGGTCTGCTTCTTGTGCAAATGGCTGGAATGGCATATTCCATCTATACTTCCATGACGGAGCAGTTCAGCAGAGTGAAAAAGGCAGGAATTCTGGAGCCAGACAAAGCTAAGTTCTGAGACTTGACTCTGCATGATGATGATCTTGGACAAATTCCTATCCTTTCCTACCTCAGTTATCCTAATATACAAAATGGTAATATTCACATCTGCTGCTAGAGTTTTTCAGTAACAATAATGGAATTTAAGTTCAATTGGTTTTAGCACAAGTTGTATCTGTAACATATGAACAGCTTATCATCACAGCAGTGAGTGTGCAGCTATCTCTATCTTTATATAAACACGTACATATTGTGCATATTACTACATGCATTCATGTGGTTTTTCAGAAGAGGATTAATTCCTTAATTCCTCTAGGGACAATTCTTCAGCAGAAACCAGAGTTCTTAACAGCATATTTAATTCATGTTAATTAGTACTAGTGAGTGAGTTTTCAGAACCTACATTAAAAAAAAAATTATCTCCTCCTAGAGTTTTAACCCTGGGGGATAAGAACCATCAACCTTGCCACTCAAGAAGTCCTTGAAGTTTGTGATTAACAAATAGGTCAAGGAGAAAGGCTTGAGGGACTCTTCAAAGTACTCTGAAATCCCCCAAATGTCAATCAATAAATGGAAACCTCCAAATGTTACCACTTACAAACCTATTGTACATTTATAGTATCTTTTTCTCCCTGAAAAGCTAACAAAATGATTTTTTCCAGCTATACCTTTTAGGGAAACCAATCAGTGTCTTTTGGGACCAGTTTATTTTGCTTCAGATTTGTGATTAGTTTTTGGTATTTCATAGGTAGGCTGAATCACAAAGTTTGAATTTAGAATTGGATGGATGCTGATATCATTTAGTTTTGTTTTTTTTTTTTAGACTAGGTCTTGCTATTTTTGCCCAGGGAACCAGAGACTCACGTTGCCTGGGGTGCCACAGACTCAAGTGATCCCCAGCCTCAGCCTCCCAGGTAGCTGGGATTACAGTCGTGTGCCACCACGCCCAGCTATTTTTTGAGACTAGGCCTTGCCCCGGGCGGGTCTCGAACCCGCGGACTCAAGCCATTCCTAGTCTCAGCCTTGCTCATAGGTTGCGATTAAAGGCATGCGCCACCATGCCCGGCCTAATATCATTTAGTTTGAACTCCTTAGTGCATTTTTCTCAGAGATATGAAAATTTTACTGTCAACTTAAAGCCTTTGAAAGAAAGAACTATACCTTTAATAATTACATGTCCTGACCACCAGTATTCTAGGCTGTGAACTCTTTGAGTGCGGGATGGTTTCATTTGGCTTAATTGTCCAGTATCTGTACCCACAATAAATACTTGAAGAATGAATCAGCCCTAATGAGTCACTTTGTTAATAAGATGAACTAGGTAGCCTGCGATGGTTTACAAGAAAGTAAAGGCTTGGGTAAATTAAAATAACAGATAATTCAAAGATGACTCTATCAAGTGTGAGGGAATTAGTGAAAGGCTTCTCAAATGTGTATGTAAATTTTCACAGCATTTCCTATTTCCCACACTGGTACTAATTTGATATTTTCTATACCTAATTTTGTGGTAGGATATAAAGTCTTGGATTGCTCCAGATAATCCCTAGAGGACAAAATTGATTTTATGACAAATAAGGTTTATAGAAAAAAAGAAGTGAGAGTGTAAATTATTAGTACCATAAGCTCATTTCATCGTCTAAAGAATTCAGCTTGTCTCTATGTTCTGTAGCTGCAGACTTCCTTTCTATATTGCTGCCTTATCCATAACATGTTTATATTCCAAAACTATCTATTATTGGTGATAAAACTAATGGTATAAAGAGGCTCAATAACTTGCAAAAAACCCAAAAAAACAAAACAAAAAAACCCCCAGTAGATAGTTAATTAGTAGGAAAGCCAGTATTCAACTAATTCTGACTCTGCTACTGATACTGCCAATCTAGAGAGCTGACAAGGATTCGACAATGGCTTCATTGTGTGAGTCTATAAGGACCCTAGGGTCAGAGAGGCTGTCCAACTCTCTGTCACATGCAACTGGGTAGTGACAGAGCTAGAACCAGAGTGGACATGCTGCCTCACAAATTGAATGGTGGCAGAACTGTGGAAATCAGAGTGTAGAGCCTGAAGCTTTGTGGGACAAGGTTCCATACTATAAACAAGGACTGAGTCACAGATTTGCAAGTTAATTATTTAATTAATCAATCAATTAATTAAATAATTAAGTTTGGGGTTTGCAAGTTAATTATTTAATTAATCAATCAGTTAATTAAGTAATTAACTTCACATTGTTGTATTCCCCAGGGTTCTTCTACCACCTTATCATCCATGAACCATCTTCATGATTTTTCATGTCTTCCTTTCCCTGATTTTCCTCTCTCTCCCTACTCCTCCCTAGCTGTTTGCTTTAGTTCTATCGCTGTCTTGTTAATTTTGACTGTTTCTTGTCCTTTTGTTTGTTTTCCCTATATCCCACCTATAAGTGAGATCATCTGGTGTTTGTCTTTTTCTTTCTGGCTTATTTCCACTAGCATGATTCCTTTTAGGTTCATCTGTGTCAACACAAATGCATCATAGTTGTCTTTTTGATAGATGAGTAATACTCCATTGTGTATACTCAATAACTTTTTCATCTGTTCATCAGTTTTGGGACAGTTGGGTTGTTTTCAAATCCTTGCTATTGTAAATAGTGCTGCTATAACTATGAAGTACAGGAGTCCTTTTGAATCAGTGTTTTGGTATCCATTGGGTAGATTCCTAGTAGTGGAATTGCTGGATTGAAGATATACATTTTAGAAATCATTCCTTTACATTGCATAAAGCATGGATTTGAGAGATACAAATAAATGGGAAATGACAAGGGTGTGTCCCAAGATAGGGACAAGGGGGCAAAAGTAAAAGTGATGAACTAATGAGATATTTCAGTGTAGTCTTCTATTTTTTTTTTTTTTTTTGAGACTAGGTCTCGCTATTTTTGCCCATGGAACTGCAGGCTCTCGTTGCCCGGGGTACCACAGACTCAAGCAATCCCCAGCCTCAGCTTCCCAGGTAGCTGGGATTACAGGCGCATGCCACCACGCCCAGCTATTTTTTGGAACTAGGTCTCGCTACGGGCCCCAGGCGGGACTCGAACCGTGATCTCTAGCCCCGGCCGCTTCATAGGCTGAAGCTTACAGGCACGAGCCACCGTGCCCAGCCCCCCTCAGTGTAGTCTTCTAATGTGTGGAGAAGAGCATTGGTGTCTGAAGACAGACATGGGATTCAACATTGGATCTTCCTAGCCTGTGCAGAGTGGCATTTTTTAGCAACATTTCTGATACTTTTCTGTGTGTCTGATTTTCTATGTTTCCAGATGGACTGGAAATTCTATCCATCTTGTTCATCCTCTTATAGCTTTGGTGGTCCTGACAATGCTTAACACATAGTAGTGAGCTCTTACAAGCTATTATTTGTCAAGTTTAATGAATAGTTTGACTTTCCAAAATGGTTAGAGATTGATACAATCTGTTCATTGGCATTTAACTCCTTAGTGTTAAAGTTTTCTACATTTTCTTTTTGGTTGGCATGATAACTAAATATGTACTATTCAAATTTAGGATCTTAAATATCATATACTGAACTAAATTTCTTTTTCTAAATGATTCTTATCTACCCAGTTATGTGGGACTTTCATTCTCGTGGGTTATGAGATCTTAGCAAAATGCGCTTTGTCATAGCGAAGATAAGGCTGTTCTACTAAGACTGTTGCCGACTTGCCAGTTAAGAACAGGAGGTCATGTAATTCCATCAATCTTGGATGAAAAGATGTAAAGAACTGTTTTTGCAGCCTGTAGACTTAAGCCTCATTTTAAAAATAATCCTAAGAAGCAGTGAGTTCAAACCTTTAGGTTGACAGAAAATATTCAATAGTTTGGATCACTCAGAAGAGGTACAGGAGGAAAAATGACTCTTATTCTCAGATACAATATTAATAGATTCTTATCTGAAATCTATTTTCGCTACTATAAAATCTGTGATTTGAAAACAGCTTGAATGATGCTGGCAAGAATAATTTATAAGAGGAAAATATGGGAGAGGGCAAGACATGTTGTTCAAAGAGAAATTTTTACAAATGGAAAGCTTTCCTTGAATTAATGTGTGATATTTTAACTGAGCCTCTCACCAATAACTTGAACTACTAGCAAACCTCTTTATTTTCACTACATCAGACATTTAAATTGGTCCTGGGAAAACTTTGTCATTATTTGCATATTCATTTACTGTAGTTTAATTATTTCTTATTGCATGCTCAAAATATTTCAGAAATTGCAGCTACTGCAGAAAATTCAATTTATCTCTTTAACTCAAGCCAATAACAAGCTTTATTTTATTTTTTGAAACATTAAAGAAGAGTAATAAGTAAATAATGGAATGAAAACTAAACCAGAGCTGTAGAAGTGGAATCTATTTTATGGCCCTGACATTGAGGACTGACTGAATTTGTACCCCAGACCAAAGAGACTAACAATTAAGTTTAAAAACTGCAGGGAGGAGATTGCCTCTTTCCCAGAGTGCTTTCAGTTTTCTAAAACTGAGCTGACTTTATGAGCTGGTAGAGTGCACATAGGGGATCCTTGGAATTATCTTAGGATGACCCTGTTTTAATTCATTCTGGCCACTGTAACAGAATTCCGTTGGCTGGGTGGGTTACATACAACAGAAACTGTACTTCTCACAATTCTGGATGCTGGCAAGTCCAAAATCAGAGTCAACTGCTTCTGTGTTTGGTGAGGTCTCTTGCTACATCTTCATGTGGTTCTGGAGGGTTGAGAGACCTTTTATATGAGTGTCTGTCTCATCCATGAGGGCTCATTCTCCTGGTCTCATATTGCCTCCCTGAGACTCCATTTCCAAATGCCATCACCCTGTGGGTCAGGTGTCAGAGTATGAGTTTGGAAGGGATACAAACATTCAGCCGGTGGTACTCCCATAATGAAGGAGGACATATGTGACTCTCCTCTCTCTCTCTCTCTCTCTCTCTCTCTCTCTCACTCACACACACACACAGAAAGTGAGACAACTGGGGACAATTAAGAGTTGGTTGTATTCTGATTAATAACACTATACTGTAGAGTTACCATTAAGAAACTATAACAAGTATGAAATAATAACAAGGACTGAGATTCCTTAAAATGAATTAAATTAAAGATTAAAAACTGCCCATTTAGGTTAGGCTATATGAATGGCTTTTATGGGAATAATATCAGGCAGTTACTATGAGCTTGACACCATTCTGTGCAATTAGTGTCTATTAACCTCATTTAATACTTGAAAGAACTTCAATAAAGATTGAAAAAAGAGCTGAGACAGATTGTTTAAATAACTTTTCTGAGACACACTTTGTGAGAGAATAGCCAGGTTTGAACAGATGACCTGGTTTTAGTGATTTTAGGTTCTGAAACACTGTACTGTGTACTTCCTAGGGAATTTTTGAGACTTCTAAGAGCATTTGTGAGACTACAGTGGGTAGAACAGTAGAAATGTATCATGATAATTTGATAAGGGTCCTGGGATTGAGTTAGAAATTTCAAGGCTATAAATTGCAAAGATATCTCAGTGAATATGATGTATTCCCCGAACTGACAGTAAGAAAGTCAGTGGCCACGAGGAAGTCTACATAGTTTATTTGAAGAGACCTGTGGAGTTACTTCCAATTCTATTATTTGTAATGAGATATAGTGATTTTAAGATTCCATGAGCACGATAGGGAAAAAAACTTTCCCCATAGAACTATTTCTATTTTTCTTCTCAGTTTAGAAAGTACATTTTATGATATGAAAACCTTAGTTAACTTTGCTGGCTTAGATTTGAAATTTATATATGATCATTACATTGCCTTTTATTTATTGTTTTTCTACTTTTCAGCTTAAAAATGTTGGTTTCACCATCATTTTAGATATTTTGGCTTTTTTCCCCCCTCTACTCTTCACATCCACTTTTTAAGATTG